>CM042889.1:682397-787183 GCA_023653495.1 Melastoma candidum | reverse complement strand
TATCAATCGCTGACAGAGATGACTAAAAACGTCATCGATCGACCATTTCCTCGGCAGTGATTTCTCAGATGGATTGATGATGGCTCGTTCAGTGTTGGCAATTCGGTAGCCAATTACAATCTCCTTTCTTTGACGACCCTTCTCATTATATCATAGAAAGAAAGCTCTTCTGGTCATATAAATAGAATTCTGCCGGCTTGATGCTCATTTCGTTTCCCTAACATGGTATACAATAAGCAAGAGTATTAGTCGAGGGCCAAGGAGGTTGGCATCCCAGGCTGAACTAGAATAGGATTGACGTACTCAATTTCAAGTAAGACCAGATGACTACGAGCAAGTATAGATGACCCATGACATATACCTCCTCGGCAAATAGTTCCTCCAGTACTCGGTTAATTTGCTTGTCCTCTGCAACCATTGCTAACGCCATGCTGACCAGCTCATTAGATAGCACGTAGTCACTGATTCTCGAAACTGATACCAGATTTCTGGTCCTGGAATCCAGGATCTCACTAATTATTATTGATCTATCAGAAGCTTGCTGCATTTCACTTATCCAAGAACTGTGAGAGAACCCGGAGAGTCTCAGTGAATTTGATTTCGTGTCCTTGTATGGAAGACGCTTCGACTACATTAATGCAAATAACTAATTAGTAGCTACACAGAGACTAAATAAATCCCACAAAAATTACAGAATTGTTGTTTTTGAATAGATGCAAATGAAAATCTCGATTCAACCTGAGGATTATACATTCATGGTTACCTGTATATCCCGAATAAGGAGGAGAGTGGCAAGAGAACGTGAGTCAGAATGCACAATGGAATCTTCTAGTGATTCATCTGCGAGAATCAGAATCTGTGTTCTTTAGATTAGTACACAGTCTTACAAATAAATTAGGATGGAAAACATGATGATTTGTATAAGTTAAAGGTGACTGGAAAGAAATCCCGAGAAAATAAGAATCAACATGGCATGCTACAGCAATAATCGACTTATCAAACCAAACATTAGGGAAGAAGCGCACAAATTATTCCACGCTGTCTAAAGACCGTTGCGGGTAGGTACGTTGCTTCACCCCCCTTGGTCAGAATTGCAAATATCGAACTAATTAACTAATCAAATAAAGACCAGAAACCAATGCCTTGTGAAGGTTTAAAAGAAAGCCTTGAGAAGGAAAATTAAAATGTGATAAGGTGACCTAAAAAGGTGGTATGATATATCAAAATCCAGAAATGATGGGATTCTTTTTTTTTTTTACGCATAACTGGGAGCATATGTCAATCAGCGAAGTAACTAACAACAAACTATGAAGGAATAGACCGTCAGTGCTTGGGCAGATTTTCAGTTAGGTTCATTCCACCCCAAAACAAGGGAGGGTATAGCTGCCAAGAAAACACAAAACTGGGGACATATCAATTTCAACAGTCCATGCTTGAGCATTACCAGCAGATAAACGAGAAATGAGCAAACACAGAAAGCCAAATTTCCCTAATAATTCTATTTGGAGATATAACAAATCGATCGTTTTGGTTGGCAACAGAAGATATGGAAAGGATGTTATATGTCGCAAAGTTGCGCTTTCTTCCCAAATAATATTGCCAGCTAGATGTCATGACATACAATGGAGTGGCAAATAAAACTTACGGAATCAAAAGTTTCCAGAGGTAGAATTTCCAGATGGCGCTTAATGACAGCATTTCCTTCACGATGGACTAGTCTCAAGTTCTCCAAACTACATAAATCTAGTCCACCATCTATCAATTTCCGCTCTCTATCCTTTTCAGGAACCTCGCTGAAAATCCATAATTCAGATCCCGGAGCTAAAAAAGCCTCTAGAACCTGGAAAAGATCTTTTCTCAGATAATGGGTTGATCAGAGGAACCAATTAAAATACGTACCAAAAGGCAGATTCTTAGTTGTATGCTGCTAGTCTTCACCAAGTATTAATCCTTTTGATGAATGCATAGAATACAAGAAAACCAGCTACATGTAACATGAACTTATTGCTTCACAGGGACGAGTCGAACCAAAAATTTTTTCAACCCTGGCAGCGTCGTAACTTTCCCGGAAGCACGACCAGACCTCACACTCGGATTCCCCTTAGTCCCGCCCACACTCGCTCACAGTGTTTGCTCACGTAATCTAGTATATCGCTCATGCTCACACTCGAATGATGCTCGCAAGGACAAGGACATGCTCACAATGGACACAAGGAACGCAAAGGATTTCAGCTAAGGCACATATTATATTCCAACTCAATCATACAATGGGTCTTGCTCACGCCCCTGTAAATAATGGATTAGTATGAAAACTTCCAGAGGCAATCCAATGGACAACATACACCACTTTAAAATCTGGTCCCAATGAAAAAAGCGAATTCTAGCACTGGCAATTGCCATTACTTGGCATGCTCAATTGATTCTAGGAAACAAGCATCCCATTCGCCTATTTAAGCCCCCCCGCTAAAAATGGCATCCATAGTGATTAATATATTTGGTGTCCCCATTGATCTTCTTTGTTAAGAATGGTAAGCCAAGCGCAACATGAATAATAATTTACCATAATCATGTCATCAATGTCCCGGCGCCACCCACAGAAGAGTATCTTTTCTGGGTACTTTGGGGGATCAGCTACTTTAGGAAAAAGTCCCCTTCGAACCTGAAACAAAGAAAAATTTATCCAAATTCACATGGACGGCAAGGTTAAATTACAATGATGAAATTACGTTTTCTTGTTGCCCCTGGAAGGGGCTGAGGATTCTAGCAATTCCAGTGCCTTCTGTTGACAGAAGTAAGCAAGCCCCATTTAGCTAATTGGATTTTTAAGACAACCACAAACAAAGAGTCTATTATCTAATACCTCCAACCTCATCACACTGGAATCACTAACTTATCTAACAAATGAGAAGTACGTTTAAATTGAAAACAGTTTGAATAAAGAAGTTCTCAAAACTTCAACAACTATAGGAAAACTACTGCAATAGCATTATTATGATGTGGATTGAATAACCTTTGGAAGCGGACCCGGAGAATAAGTATCATCATCTTCAGCAATAACAAGTACTTCATCTCCTTGCTTCATTGTGTAACTATCTTCAGGATTGAGTAATATCTTCCCACCATCAGCCGCAACTTTGATTCCACAAGGTATTGCGTCGGGAAATGAAATAAGAACATCTTCAAAAGACATACCATCCAGTTGTGGCCACTGTTTGATGTAAAACTCAGCATTTTCAAAACCTAATATATCTTCCCATATCTGCCCAACGGATAGCAAACAAAAAAATATTATCAAAATTGGGTAAGCACACAAATCAGTTAATTTAAAAGCAGAGTGTGTGCCCTGGCTGCCGCAGAAGTGGATTATGAGTAGACATGCCAGAGCAAGATAAGGCTGAATAGCCAACATCTGATTTATTAAGAATTTTCAAAAGATAAGAACCTTCAGTAGTGTGCGGGCCAACTAGTATAATGACAGAAATTTTGAGTAATGAGCTCAAAAGGCATTAATAAGAAGTGGTAGAAACAAACAGGAAAAGAAAAAATGAACCTGTGCAAGGCCAGGCTGCAGTGCACACTGTATCATTAAGCGGCCGATGACATCATGCGCAACAACTGTTTCAATAAGTTCTCCACCAACAAGCTTGACCAGAGGCTCATTGTCAAGGTCACTCATCTCAACAACTACATGACCCTTCAGTCCCTCTTTGACTCCAGTAAGGCTGAGAACAACTCTCAAAGCTCTTGCATCACTCTAGAAAAGAACGGAAAGAATCAGCAACTGTACACATTGACGAGCAATTGCAAGAGGTTTGATCCAACTATCATTCAGAAACCTGGTCAGCATTCTCATCAGATGCTAACACGATAATTGCACGTGCCTTTGAAACTGAGACCTACAAGGAAAATGGGAAAAAGAGAATATCACACATCCCTTAGGCGGGTTGGGAAACTGGAACGGAGAATTAAATATATTAAACAAGCCAGACCAGTTCACGCTTAACAGTTCACTTGTAATTGCCTCAGATTTAACATAAGAAAATAATATAGAATTTACCTTTTTTAAGTCGGCCAAGATAAGAGGACTGCCACTTCTACATATAACAGATGTACCCATGAAGTCAAATTCAAGCTTAGTAATATCCATCTCCATCTCTTCCTTATCTCTTTCAGCAAGCACGACAATGACCCCGCCACCAATGCTCTTATTAGCTATGGCCAGCTGCTTCAAAAGAGACCCCTGAAATAACCAAAATGAATCATAAAGTAAACATCATTGTCCGAGATACAGATCAAGATCCATATAAATTTCCCAATACTTCTCCTCTTAAAACTAAGAAGTCGGATACGTGCTTTAGAGTCATGGTATCAAATTTTATTGAGTACATGTTGACCAAGCAAAATGAAGGGGTATGCAGGGCCTAACATTGTGCTGGCAAGAAGTTGGTTTTCTAGAGCCGATAATCTAGGTATCTATCATACATGTCTTCAACTCTTGGGAAAAAGGGTACGTAATATTTTTTAAAATTCAGCAAAATAAATCCATCTTACATTATAAAGAAAGTTATTTCAAATCACAAAGATTACGTCACCCACTAATTTTGCTCCAGAAATATGTTCGAGCAGGAAACAGAAAGGAACTTCAAATTGGAAAGTGTATATTTTGTCACATACCAACTTATTGCTCCACCCTAGTATCAGAACATGATTGCTTTCAATTACTTCACTCTTTCCCTTGCGTAGGGAATCCACCTTTTCAGAGATTGCATCGGAAACAAGTCCGAGCATCATCGCAAATATGAGCATGCCACCAGAACTTATAGACACAGAAACTATTCTCGGTCCAGTGCCAACTCTATCTGCATGATTTCCAGCATCAGCAACAAAGGTCCATGAGTGCCAAAGGGCCTCAGTGAAGTTGCCATCACCAACCGCATACAATGCTAACCCTCCAAAAACTATTAGAAATATGGTGGCTGATAGAAGTGCCAGGAGCTTAGCATACGAGTAAACTGAAAAACACACATCTACCATGTAGGCTATCCTCTTTCTCAAAGGAACTTCTTCCTGGTTGTTTCTCTTACTCTTTGACAAGCTTTGCAACTTCGGAAGGTGGTCAAGATATTTATATATCAAATACGGCACAATAAGGGCGAAACCTACCGAACATAGAGCTAGGTTCCTACGGTCAGAATTTGACCAATAAACTCTCAGCGCATTTTCTCCCCAGTTCCAATTTTCAGAACCTATACTACCGACAAGTCTATCACCACATAGTCCATGTAGGTTATTGTTTTCCTCCTGCGATAAAACAATAGCAAATTAGAGGACACAATGCCGTACAAACGGGTTTGTACAGGAAAGACATGTAATCAGTAAAAAATTACTCCAAACCTGAAGTTTATGCACTCTGATATGCAGATAAAATGAATATGGTACAGTCACTGTACAGATGAAAGCAAGCTGCAAAAGATATAACGCAACAGCATCAGTATTCTGATGAAAAATGATATTGAACACCATACTGATGAAAAGATATATCTTCTTTTGGCTTTCAACAATGACATCGCCCTCATAATGCTTTCAAGAAGCTACAATTGGAAAAGGAAATATAAGCAAAACCAAAACAAAAACACTCCAAATCAAAATCGTCAGCAGAACATCACATCATAAGTTTCCGAATCCAACTCGAAGATATCTGCAATTCTGCATGCTAAGTAACGCCCCATACCATCCCAAACATGCCAAAAGGTCTAGATTGAAAAGGCTTTCCAATGTACCTCACTTACCAGATAAATAACTAGCCGGTTTTGGTAATTATTGCTTTTGGCAGTTCCACTTCCACTATTTTTCTCACAGACCTTACTGGAATCCATCCTTATTTCCTGACTGCTCTTCTTCTCTACATCCAGCAACTTCTGATCAAGAACAACCCTACGACCGCCCTGGTCGACCTGACGTCCGCGACCACTCGAGTTCAATGATTTCGAGCCCTTCAGTCCTACCACCCTGCTCTTCGCAGGGTGATGCCCAAGAAATGCGGGATAAACCCAATCCCGATCGTACAACGACGCAGAAGTCGAGGCGGGCTCAGCGGAGCCATCCCCGACCGACACGCGGAGATCGGACACATTCAGCCTTGAGGGAAGAGGCGCGGTGGCGACGCGGCGGACGGCGGGGAAGAGCGGGCCGGGGAAATGGGGCGTGGCGTCGTCCTCCTGCTCTTTCAGATCCTTCTTCGGCTTCTTGAAGAGAGGCGGACGCTCTGACTTCGTGTTGACCTCGGTCTCCGGCGGTTTGACCTGCGGAGGACGGCGGCCGTCCGGCGTCGACGCCGCCTCCATCTCCGGCGGGAGGTCAACGTCGGTTAGTTACGGCCGTTGGATTTGGGAGGGGCCAATGGTGACTGTTCGATTGAAGGAATTGACGGTCGGGATGCGTTCCAGAGATTCCCCTGGCGTCGAGATCGCGTCGTTTGTAGTGTGTTAGGCGTTAACGACGTGTTAGTTGTGAGTCGTGTTCGTTTTATATTTAAGTGTTACTGATAACGAAATTAAACTTTTTAATATCATAAGATCTCACAGTCCTTTATTCGAGCTTGAGGATGAGGAGGAGAAGGAAAGTTAGCTCCTGGTGGACGTCGAAGTCACGGGACAGAAGTACCCCAACCTCGATGGGAACGGGGAAAGCGACGGACACGGTCCACCCACGTCCGATCTCGATCCCTGTCCTGTTTCCACGGTCCGATCCACAATCTCGTCTTCCCCGCCGACTGCATATGGGGCCTTGCTTGAAATCCTGAGTTGTAGACAAGCTCGGGATTATTTTCGGGATGATGCACGGACGGGTACCTGGTGAAAATAGAACCGATTCTCGCAAGAGTACCTGCCATGGCGCTTCTGGAGGAAGCAGCGAAGGGAGTTTTTCCTCGCGATTGGGAGGTCTGTCAATGGGAAAACAGGGCGGCCACGAAAGGTTAGGGTGGACTTTCTTCGTTCAATAGGAGCATGAGCATAGTTAAGGAAGACGGCGTTACTGCCAGCCTGGAGGTCACGGATGGTGGGGAGGGGTGCCCGATCGGAGGAGTTAGAGTCTCCTTTTCGCTCCTGTTCTTGTGTCTCCGCTGCTGACTTTGGTTTTGGTACACAACTTTCGCCGGCCAGAAGCATGATGGCGTGAGCCTGGGGTTACGCGAAACAGAGCTGCTCAACAGAACTGGCAAAGCATTCAGGGGGGATTAACAGAGGATTTAGCCGCAAAACAGCACATACCTTATCGGCCGGAACATTGTCATAGACGTTCACCATGCCTGCATAAAATATTGTGAGCTGTGACGGGGCAGAGTCATGGTCCAAGGTTGTTCTGTCCTCGCTGATTCGACAAAGGACACGTTACGAGTCCATGAAAGACGACTTGTTTCAGTGCCGAGCACAAGCTATTTGCGACTCGTACCTTATTCCCGGAAACAACGCATGTTCCAGGAAAGAGGGCCGCCTGGTGGAGACCATTCCATGTCCAGGAATCCACTGGCGCCGCACAATCCCGGGTGAATGTTCATCAACAGTAAATTTCCCTGAAACAGGAGGAGGATCTTCGTCCGAGCTGTGCCCTTTCTCCAGGCAGGACTCTGACGAAGACCTAGGCCCGTTCTTCCCGGGCGAGTCGGGGTCCCTGCCTTCATCTTCCTTCCTCGATAGACTCGGGCCATCCAAGTTCCGGATGAAATCCTTGGTCGCCGGCGGGTTCGCGGCCATCCCGTTGGCAGTCGACAGGGGAACGCTTTGATTGGCAGGGGAACTTGGTGATGTTCTTATAATCGGAACGACCAGCAGGCCCTTCGATTACTACAACGTTAATTTCGGACAAATATTTTAAGGACTGACCAATCGTTGTGTAATGATCGTAAACTATGTTTATTTATTCGTTGTAAGTATTGTCGCTACGTCCTCGAATATTTCGCTCGATTTGCGCTATGCTCCTTCATATTTCCCACGTGTTTCATTAGTCATGTTCGCTTCGAATACTTCGCGACGAGCGCCGGATGGTAACAACGTACTACGGCGCAAGGAGCTCCGGGTGCGCCGGCCGCAGACACGGGCAGCTCCGAGATCTCAGCTGCCGTAGTCTCGCGGTCGCAGACTCGCAGTTCTCATACGTATCATCGAAATGAAGAAAACTCGTGATTTATTATTTATTCGATAATGATTCAATTACAATTAAAACACAGAAATACAACATGCTCGGACTATTACATCCTAAGATCCGACGACAAATTTCCGGTGCGTGGTCATTTTCCTGCGGTGACAGGGTACCCGATCCCGTGCCTCCTAGTAGGGAAAACCACGAAAAGCAAGCTCGTGATCACTCCTATGGCGACCGGGACGATATCGATGACCTCCTGCGTCTCGTGCCCTGCTCCCGGATACAGACACGTCACCACGTCCCTGTCCCTCAGGGCGACAGCCCCGAACACCAACACGGTCAGCACGGAGTGCACCACGTCAATGAACCCGATCCGGTACCCAGACAGGTCCGGCAGGCTCGTCTTCGGGACGGTCGTGTCGAACAACCACAGCCCCTTGGTCGTGGCCATCCCGTAGTAGACCTGGCCTTCGGTTGAATTCACGCTGTCGGTGAAGCACGCTAGGAAACACGACGACGCTAGGGCCGCCAGGAGGACGGCGGTGAGGGGACGTGTGACAGGGTCGCAAGAGCCGTTGCTGGTGAAGATAGGCATGAGCAGCTGGAAGGCAAGTAAAGTCCCCGTAGGGAGTAGGTTGGCCAGGTTCGCCGTCCCGGTGAGCGTCTGCGAGATAGTCCGTTGGGACAGGGACGGCGGCTTGTCGAGGACAGCAGGCAGTGCTTTCCCCTCCAATTGAACGGGAGGGTCGGGCGACGATGCCTTCGAGGACGGTATGCGCGACCTTAACTCGGACATGGTCTACGATGGTGGCTTTCTTCACGCAACTTCAAACAGAGGAGTTTGGTAATGGTTTGACGAGGAGGAGGAAGAAGAAGAAGAAGAAGAATGACTAAGTACGTTGCGTGCGGGATTTTATATAGAAAATTGTTTAGATCATGTGGAGAGGAGACCGGTAAAACCGGTGATTAAAACAGAGTGGATTAGGTATGGATGGCGTCTTGGAATTTTTTTACTCGGAAGAATTGGTGGAATTTGATTGATGTCCAAGGAATTGAAATATTTTAATGACTCGGTCCAAAATTCCTTGCTGAGAAATAGTTAGGAGAATTCGAGTTCTGGCCTCATTATTAAAACACTGGCCCAAGTGAATGGGCCCAAAATACCTAATGGGCTTAAAGGCCCAAAAATCCTCAAGCAGTCCAATGGCCCACAATATATATATATATATATATATATATATAGGACCCGGACTGATGAGCCGAGCTAGGGTTTTCTGCGGTTTGGCGCCACGCTGCAGTCGTCTTCAATCGATCTACCGATTCGTGGACCATTTTCTTCTCAAATGTTGTTTCTCTGTTTCAATCCGATTTTGCGGTGTTTTTTGTGGTATGGTTATGGAAAGGGATTCGATTTCAGTGTCTTTTGCTAGCACGATGTCCGCTGGCTTATCGGAGTTTGTTCCGGCGGCGATCGGAGCCCCTGTTTCGCGGGTTAGTCCATGGTCGCCGTCTGTGTTTCAGGCCGGCTTGTTTTTTATTCGAGAAATCTGTAGCTTTACACGTGTCAATTCCACCGGCTTTTGTTTCTTGTTCTTTCCTTGTCCCTGGCTTTGATTTGATGATTTGGGAGGTGATGAGGATCAACACACAGCTTCATTGCCAGTTCTGCTTCTGAGAATTGTTGATTGAAACGGCTGTTATGTGTTCTGAGCTGCCCTTTCAAGTTAGTCAGATGACTTGTCTAATTCGATTCCTTATGGTGACATATGGAAGTTGTCTACGTCGATGTAATCATATTAAATGAGGTGTTGTGGAGCCAAGTCCTTGCCTAGCAGGGAGAACCTACTTGGTAAAGCTGCATTTTTATGTGAAGTCAATGGATTTTTCCGAGTCAATTTTTTGTTTTTTCTTTTGTTCACTTGCTTATTTAGCTGTGATTGAGTTTAACTATATTCGATGCCCTTATTCTGTGGGCATCGAGTCTGAGAAACTCATATAGTGGTGGGTGTTGTCTATCAGCTTCTTTCCCTTGTAATTTCCACGGGCTTTGGAGTTAAACAACAGCACTAGATCCTCAGTTAGATTTTCTTCACCTGTTTCGAAGTGCAGATTTTTATCATAGACCTTTAGGTCTTTGGTCTTTGCGAGGTTGCTTGCGTTGGTGCTTGGAATCCGGCTAGAGTTTCCTTCACTATTGCCAGGGCAGGTCAGAATGGGTACCATCACTGCACTGAATTGAACAAGAAGGTTTACGGGGTTGGGAAGGCTGGTCAGGAGTCTCATCCTGCATGACCGAGTTCAACAGGTATCCTAAAGTCCAACCTCTTGGGTGATATTCTCTCTTCGAAATCTCGGTGTTTGCAGATCCTTAATCATATGTCTTCTTGTCCTTCAGGACCGAGAAGGATATCACTCCAATGGGCAGATTCCCTCACTATGGCATCCTCAAGGAGGATTACCTGCTGATCCAGGGTTGTTGTGTCGGCCCAAAGAAGTGCATGGCTTTGGACCAAGTTTGGCCACCGTCATTTCCAGACAACCAAGGAGAAGAACCGGTTTTACGTCAGGCTCAATGCTTGGTTGTTGTCTGCCAATTGTCTTGTTTTCAGGCTGTGATGGTTTCATTATGTGCCGAGAGATTCGTAATCTTTGAGACAGTTTTGTTCACTTCTTTTTTAGTTTGGTTTGAAAACACTCTTAAGTTTATAAGCCCGGAAGGCCTTTTTGCTACTTTTGTGTAGTAACTCTTCCTCTTTGGGACTCCCCTCAATCAACGTTGTAATCACTCTCTGCTTTATCGTAAACTTTCTTTGTTTGATTAGTATTGGGATTTGATTCTTTGCTTCAAGCAAACAAAACCCAATCTTTGCTTTTGTTAAAGTAAAGTATGTCAGACAAGAAAGCGGCCAATACATCATCTGACTTTTGTCACCTTCACTCCTCAACTACTCTTTTTAAGACAAGTATTATGGTTTTTTTTTTGCATTACCACTAATAATTTCCATTGCTTACTATCTATTACTTCTTCTACTACTACTACTACAACCCTTTTCGCTTCTCTAGCTTTTGAAGGCGATGAGCGAGTTCGATTCCAAGGGGCCTAGCCCTTGGACATACTACACGAGCTCAAACCTGACCTGGCCCGGGAGTGTGGACGGTGAAAGTCGGTTGCCAAGGGGGGTCGTTTCACCCATGTATGCATTCTCCTTTGGATTCATCGCCACTGCGATCCTTGTTTCTCTGTTCCTCGTCATGGCCATCTTAGAGCACCTCTTCGGGCTGAACCCTTCTTTTGCTTCCCCGGGACGCATCTCGGGTTCCTCCATGGAAAACGCTGTGTTGGCAGAGAAATCCAGGCATTCATGCCCGGTGAGTACTCCCCAAATTGAGGTTGTCTTGCCCAGGCGTGTTTGTCTGTAACGACATGTGATGATTTGGGGTGCAGTTGGAGCACGCGAAAGGTTTGGAAATTACAGTGACGATGCCCGGGGATTGCCATCCGACCTACATTGCACAGCCTGCTCCCCTTCCGCCTTCCTGTCCAAGAGAAGGAATACATTGGCCTCACCATCATGGCCACCACCAACATGGATTTGCATTTTGCCAGGCGTAACCAAACTGAATGCTGAGTTCACTGTGCACAACAGCCGACGCTTTGATGCCCCGGCCAGAGCTGATTCAATGACTCCGATCACATCATATGCTAACGACGCCTCCAATTTAACATTAGTGCGATTAATGAGGCGGTCATACGAAAGTGAGACATAAACTCTATGTCATGACTCAAGTTTACAATGTCAATAAGTACAAAGGTAATCTAGCTTGGATTGAAATTCCTTCGAAACTTGGCATGTATCGTCCTTCGTCATGGTCATGTATTCCCTGGCATCAATCATCGATGGTCTCTTCATCAGGTAACACCAGAGTGAGTAAAGAATACTTCACCCGAAGAGAGATCTTTCCCTTCTCGACCACGAGTCTAGCCCCTGAAACAACCCAATACCCGGGATTTTCCTCTGGCCCTCTCGCCATCTCCGTTGTATCGACAAACTTCAGAAGCTTAGGGGCTTGAGTTGCCATTGGAGGGCCCCCCGGGTAGACTGCTGAGTTTATATTCACGT
This sequence comes from Melastoma candidum, assembly GCA_023653495.1. Classification (NCBI taxonomy): domain Eukaryota; kingdom Viridiplantae; phylum Streptophyta; class Magnoliopsida; order Myrtales; family Melastomataceae; genus Melastoma; species Melastoma candidum. The sequence continues at coordinate 774,920 of CM042889.1, read as the reverse complement.
CAGTGGGTTTCGGAGGTGGCTTTTGGACCGCAGAGAAGTGTTGACTGATGAGATTCGAGAAAATGCCCGACTTGGCCGCCAACCCAGGGGAACCATCCCATTCTGGATGCTTAACCATCATTGCGCCGACAGCGGTTGAGAATTTGAGCCGCAGCAGAAGCACACTTTTCATTCCATAGTTCTCGACTTGTAACTGGGCTCCGGTAACAATGGAAAGGTCCTCATCAGAGTCGACGGGGGCCGTGCACACATGAGAGAAGTGCTTCCACTGGACTTTCTCGTAGAACTTCCTATCATAGGAAACATGGGCAAAGGCTCCACTTGGATCGTCCATCACCTGGAAAATCTTGGGAAGAGAGGAAAGGTGCTGGACGTGAATGGCTAGGCGGTCACTTCGGTTGCCTTCCAAGTAAAGCCTTAACCCTGTAACAGGCCTGTTGCCCACATCAACCTGTCCAGTTAACAGGAAAATAGCGTTCCAATGAAGTCGTAGAGACCGAGAAACCAAGAAGCCATTACCAGTGACAAGAAGCAAGCACAAAAAGTGGAACTCACCGGTGAAGTATTCACAAAAAGCTTGGGTCCTATTAAGCTAAACCTCAACGAACCAGTGCTTTGTCTCTTGCGCTGAGGACCAAGAGGAAGTTCGCTGAAAACGGGTGCCCACTGCCTCGGTAACTGAAATTCTAAAAACTGGTGGAGTTCTTCTATTCGAGGTTTATCTAAAGCACAAAAGCAAGATTAAGATTCAAGCAAATCATAAGGCTACAAAATTAAATACTTTGACAGCAGAATTCACTTGGACAATATCCAATACTCACATCTCAAGTACAGATTTATCGCATGGCTTAAGAACCCGCTGCCCGGAACTCCACCAAGTAACGAGGTTATTGGAACGAAAGACATTGAGATCACGTCTGGTTCATACTGCACTGTGTTCAACCAATCGATGTGGGAAAGATGTTTGTTTTCCCCACCTCTCCTCTTGCAAATGATTACAATCTCCTGCCATCCAATCACGTTAGAGAAGCACAACCCTACCGGACACTACCGAGCTGGCTAGATAACAGGATTTGCATGCCTCACCTCCTTGGTCAGGTATGAACTCGACGAACTCGCATCCATGAAACTTGGCTGCTGATCCCTAACATCAAACTGAAGCAACAAGGGTTAAATATAATAACAATCTTGCTTAAAAGATGCACTTGCAAAGAGTTTAAACATAATGCTGACATGGACTCTGCATAAAAGGCAAGGCAAACATGCGACTCCCTTTCATGATCGATGTCCTGCACCTGATCGTGTCGGTAAACCGGGTCAGAAACAACAGTCTGTCCATTATTGTCCAAAAATCTCTTATCTGCCATTTCCTTTAGCCTCTTCTGCACATTGGCAGGCTGGAGACTGGACGAATGCAGCTGCTTCACGTATATGACATCTTTTCCTCCCATCTTCACACCAGTTACTATATGAGTTCCATATGTCTCGATGAACCTGGGAACATTGGCATTTTCTTAGTGCTCGACATTATATGGGTTCAAGGTACCATGGAAGGTAAGGGTGTGGTAGAGTTTATAATGATATCCCGAGCACTATTTCTAAGATGTTTCCAGAAAAATGGACTGAGAGCAGGTCGTAGAACTGCACCTACAATAGTAGACTTTGCAGCAACTCAATCCAACAAAAAATCATTCTTGAAATTACATCTAACCTTTAGATTCTGACATATGACAAGTAATGAAGCTGTAGACTGTGTACACTGGTTGTGAGATTTGATTCAAGATGATTAACTACCTTGCTAATGCAGGAGGATCCCATGAGGATGGGACTGCACTTTTGACACGATTGCAGAGAACAATTTGCGACTTTTCTAGGGCAACAGTATACAATGTGATGAACACCCCATCAAAGGCTAAGGTCTTCGTGTTTGCAGCATCCTTCTGCCAGAACCCTTGAAATTCGAACATCGCATTGAATAGTCCGGAAGGTATCTTTCCAGTCAGCGATAAATCCTGATTGAACTGTTCTGACATCTAAAGGAGGAAAGACGAAAAAGGAGATTTAAGAAAAAGCATGATGAATAAACAAGCAAACTCAGAAAAAAATTGATGATCTACCTGCTGGAAGGAGAGGACATCAGACCTGAAACGGGTGCGCTCACCCTTGTCACACTTTATTGATCTCGAAACATTCGGGATCGATATCCCCCCAGGTAGGACAAGATCCTGGCCACTATCGGCATCATCGATCTTGATCAACCGTGAGCCATCTGAATCACCTTTACAGTACTTCAGTCGAAGATCTATCGCAACATCATATCCCCTGCCAATTGAGGCGATGGCAACCTGGGCAGCTTCTTTCGCCGGAAGCTTCAGTGCCATTTGCTTAGAACACCACCACAATCCCTTCAAGAGCAGAACCCCCAATCAAAATCTTCTGCATTAATGCAAAGTTTGAGTCATCAACATGCGCATGCACTCACAGCATCTGTCCAAATTAAAACCATAAACAGCCCGAAAGGGGCAATCTTTAACCTACCTAGCAAACTTAAAGCTAAGAATCACAAGCACTCGAGAGTAGATTCGGCTTCTCGGGCAATCCAATCACTAAGCCCATCAGTTCCAATTAAAAATGCTAACGCCCACAACACCATGTCAAAATCTAATAACAAGCAGCCCAAAACCTTGAAATCTACCCAACATACTGCAGCCGAGAATTACCAACACCCGGCAAAGCAGATTCAACTCTGAGACTGACCCGTTACAGTTCCGAAGGAAAACTCCAATCCCTACAAAATACCCAGCTGTCTAATCCCCAAAGCTCTAAACTTTGAGGGGTATGATGGCTCTGAAGTTTTTGGTGAGAGTTGACGGGTGAGGAAATGGATCAAATTCTTCTCATGGGTTGTAAGTACTAATTCTGAACTCTTATTATTATCTCTTTTTAATGACGCAATTGATTATTTAGCTCAAGAAACTCATTCCGGGTTCTCCAGTTCAACAAAGACCCTTTTGCCAAATCGATTCCCACTATTAACTTACACGATGGAAGGTGATTGATGAGGGAGGATTTGGAGTGGATAGCGATGGGACTGCAACAACTGCAACGGTGTGTGTGTTTGAGAGAGAGACAGAGAGTGTAGAGACAAAGGCGTCTGTCCTGGTCAAAACTTTCGGAATTTCAATGTTGTCCTAAAGCGTTAGTTGTCAATAGCCAAATTGGGTTCAATTCTGTGGGTTGAAAGAACAAGAGTTGCAGAACAAAAATAATGCAGGAATTGATTATCTTTTCCCCCTCTGGTCACTACTACCTTATTACCCAAATCGACAATGTAAAACCACTGGTTTTATTTGGGGGTTGTTCTTTTTCAACATGACATTCCAAACTCCAAACCAAGTTGTTTCTTGGAAACCCAGAATTTACTTGGGGGGGGGGGGGGGGAGGATTCCATTCCTGTCGGATATTCCCATTATAACTTCGTCTGTCCCACCTCCATATAAACAAACAAAACTACCATTTAGTGAAGGATGTCACATTGCATGTCTCTTCCCCTCCCTAGAATCTCAACCCAACTTCCACATATTTTGCTGCGTCCCAGAAAAAACACACCAGGAAATTTCCTGACCCTTTATGTCCCCATCAGAGATTTGTTCCCACTTTCTTACAAGATATTCATCTTCTACGCAATCCAATCCCTAACTCCCATCTCTCACACTGTTAACGATACCTTCAGACATAGCCCTTGAGAGTACCATAGCATATTATAAAAGCCAACAAAGAACAGATGAAATAACAAGGGCGAGGATGAAAGAGAGGACCAACCTCAGGTCCAAGTCCGTCGAAGACTGCTCGGAGCTGCTGCCGCACCCACATTCCCCTCCCCATCCAGGCCTCCCCCAGTTGGGGTCACAACCTCCGACGGTGAAGACTGTTCGGAACCTTGAAGTGCTCTCTGAGTATGATGACTGTGACGGTAGCGGGGAGAGATTCGGAGTCGTGCTCGGCTTAAGCAGCTCGGTTCTTTCTCCTGCTGCTTCTGCCAAGAAGTTTACGTTGGATAGGAAGCTGAAACTTGGGGCCCTTTCGTCGTCAGCTGAAGCTAAGTATTCTGCCATGAAGAGGATGTTCTTCGTGAGAAGATCTGTATCAGTATCAGAGAGCTATTGTAGGATCCACGATCAATCCATCGAGGCTGATTGTCTGGACGAAGAAATGGGATCACCCGAAAAACCAGACAAGCAGCAGCAGCAGCACAAAGGACGTAAGATTATCAAGGCCTGCAAAAGATTCTTCAGTCTCAAGTAGAAAGAAAGGTCTGTCTTTTGCACCCTATCCTAGTTATGCACCCTGAGGTTCGGATTCCTGTTGGCTCTTCATCTGTCCATTGCCTTAAATGAATAAGTAGCCGAAGTTCAGGGAATAGTCCTGTCCTTAGCCTAGAGAAATACAGGTGTTATTCAGAATCAGACAGTAGCACAATCAAACAATTCCTGACTGGATGTTCCGCAGATTGTCAAGAGACATTTATAGAATATATTCCACGAGAATCCTTCTACAAAAAGGACACGGCCAGCAGTTAGAAACAGCAACAGCTACTGATGCTTCTAATCCCCCTTCCTGAGGAAAAAATGTAACTAAGTACCTATCTCTTATGATATGATACCGCCCACCCCCAACCCAGATACACCAATCTGGGAAGTCAATGGCCAGGCAACCATGTCGATTTAGGGTGCCAGAAGCCAAAAACAAGTCATCTGACGAGGCATTCTTATCTCACTTGCTATCGCTGAAATCTGCATCAATGACATCCCCATCGGGACCCTTATTCTCTGATGATTCGGAAGGTCCAGTTGCTCCACCTGGTGCAGCACCACCTGGACCAGATGATCCAGGTTGGTTGTACAGTGACTGACCAAGCTTCATTACTTCCTGGTTAAGGGCTGCCATGGCATCCTTTATGGCTTGTGTAGAACCCCCTGAGATCGCCTCCTTGAGTTCTCCTAGCGTTGCCTCAACCTTCTCCTTGACAGGAGAGGGAACCTTATCTCCCAATTCCTTCAGTTGTTTCTCCGTTTGGTAGACAACGGAATCTGCCTGGTTCTTGGTGTCGATGGCATCGCGTTTCTCCTTATCCTCTGCAAACTTCTCGGCCTCATTAACAATTCTCTCCACCTGCAGTAACAACAATAAAAGCATCAGTGGCAAAGAAACTGACCTTGTTGATGGAAAAGAAGAAGGCCAATTCGTTAGGCTGAGGCCTACAGATATCCTACCGGAAAAGTAAACTCACCTCATCACTAGGCAATTTGCTAGCTCCGGTAATTGTAATGTCTTACTTCTTCCCTGTACCCTTGTCGATGGCGGTAACCGAAAGGATACCATTGGCATCAATATCGAACTTGACTTCAATTTGTGGGACACCACGTGGAGCAGGCGGAATTCCATCTAACCGGAAGCTTCCAAGGAATTTGTTGCCCTAACAAATTCTCTCTCTCCTTGAAGGACATTGATCTCGACACTGGTCTGACCGTCAGCAGCAGTTGAGAACTCCTCGAACTTGGAGGTGGGGAGTGTGGTATTCCTCGGAATGATCTTAGTCATAACACCGCCAAGAGTCTCCAAACCCAAAGAAAGTGGAGTAACATCCAGAAGTACGATATTGCTGACGTCCCCAGCCAAAACACCAGCCTAGCATCCCAACAGTAATCTTGCATTACTCAATGACATCCATATATATACAAAGACGAAATTAGTTTGCGGATATTCTCAAGGATCTATGTACTGGAAACAAGCCTACCTGCACGTCAGCTCCTAGAGCAACAACTTCATCAGGGTTGACGGTGACATTAGGGTCCTTCCCTGTCAACTTCTTCACAAGCTCCTGGACAGCTGGGATACGGGTGGAGCCACCAACAAGAATAACTTCATCCAAATCCTTGAAGGAGAGCTTTGCATCCCTCGGAGCATTCCCGACAGGTGTTCCAAGCCTGGAAAAGATAATCAACAGATTAGAACTACAATTTGACGAGAAAATTAACCACACTCCACTGTAATATCAAACAAAGCCGTTTATCTGAGGTAATCCTTCCAAAGAATTGCCCATCGACAACCCAATGGAAGATCACAATACCTGTCGAGGAGATCCAAACACAATTCCTCAAACTTCGCTCTGGTCAATGTGGTCTCAATGTGCTTTGGGCCATCAGCGGTGGCAGTAATAAAAGGCAGACTGCACAGGCATAAGCACAAAACGATAATCAGACAAGAAATGCAAGGGAAGGAGAGCCAAGAATCCGACCAGAAAGAAGGCGAAACCGGTTCCTAGAAACTAACTCCATACCTGATGTTAGTCTGTGTCAGAGATGACAGTTCCATTTTAGCTTTCTCAGCTGTTTCGGTCAACCTTTGCAGGGCTTGCTTGTCCTTCAAAAGGTCTATGCCTTCATTTCTCTTGAAGTCGGCGGCTAGCCAATCGACGATTCTCTGCGAAAAAAATACAAGAAAGGAAAAACCTTCAAAATATGCATCCACGTGATAATAATAAAAGAAATGAACAGTATACGATGCTTACCTTGTCAAAGTCATCGCAACCAAGATGGGTATCCCCGGAAGTCGTCCAAGCCAGCAATGCGCCCCGCGTCCTTCGTAGCCGTCCTCTGTAAGTCGTTGAAGTAAGCAGGCACCGTCACCACAGCTTTGGTCACCTTGTCATTCAAGAACTTGGATGCATCATCCACGAGCTTCCTCAGAACCTGAAGGAGGGGATGGAAGACTCAATGGACAACTTCCAGAACGCGATGCCAATCAACTAGCTCCACACCAACACTGAAGCATGATTCTTCTTCACAACCACAAGCCCACATCCAAAATTGAACTCAATGAATTGCAAAGTGAAGCCTTTTCCCACAATTCCAAACACAATGAGGGAGCCGCAATTTTGACAATGAAATCTCAACTAGAACTGATGAGAAAATCAAGGAGAGCAAAGCAAGTACCTGAGCCGAAATCTCCTGGGCAGCGAACTGCTTCCCGATAGCGGGGCAATCGACCTTCCCATTCCCATTCATCCCTAACGACTCTATAACTAACCTGCTTGGACTCCTCGTCAACCTCCGACATCTTCCTCCTTATGAACCTCTTCACCGAGAAGAACGTGTTCTCCGGATTCACTACAGCCTGCCGCTTCGCAATCTGCCCAAACAACCTGTCCCCATTCCTGCTGTACGCGACCACGGACGGCGCAGTCCGCTGGCCCTCCGCGTTGGTCAAGAGGGTCGGCTTCCCGCCCTCCATAGCGGCCACTGCAGAGTTCGTGGTACCCAAATCGATCCCCACAACCTTCTCGCACGTGACCCTGAGGGGGCCCACGCCATACCGCCTCGAGGGGCCGCCGCGGGGCGGGAAACGAAGGAAGTGGGGGGCGTTGTTACCGAGGGAATTTGAGGAGGAGATGGATTGAGGGGATTTGGAAGGGTTCAGGCCGAGGAAGTGGGTCTGAGCCGTGCAGGACGCATTGTTTCTGCTCTGCAGCAGGCGGGGGGGATCTGTTGGTTGTCGGTCGGGGGGTAGAAAGGGACGGGAAGGCGAGGGTTTAGGGCGGTTAGATTCAGCCACGTGGCGGCTTCAAGAATGATCTGGGGAAGACTTCGGCTCGGGGCCGCAGGAAGTGTCAGTTATTGGTCCGTTCGGACGGGACAGTCGGTTGGTAACCGTCGGAGATTCAATCGGGCTAATAGGGCCCAATTACACGAGTCTTTGGGCGTCATGCGAATTGGGCCCACCCCCGCCCCTTCCATTAGTATTCCGCTGCAATCCGATCGGCAGCGGCCACCTCCCCAACCATGTCGTCCAAGTGCCCCGGCCGTCTTGCACAATAACCTGGTGTTTCTCGATACAGATCAGGTGTGAATGGAACTTACAGTAATGCAGTCGAGGTGGTAGGATGTGTGCGAACTCAAAGTTGGATACGATTCTAGCGATGTTCCTTCTCAAGTTATTTAGATAATGACTCGTTTCTGTTACGACAAAGGTCGGAAAACATTCACCACGCTAACTATTTGGCTTCCTCATAGCAAGGCGTAAGTCCCGCGTGTCCTCTCAGGATTTGAAACACATTCATCGGTCCAGTGGCGTGCGTAAACAGCAGGATGAAGACGAGGAAGCAGAAGAAATGAGTGAGAAATGACTCGGATCAAAAACAGATGAACACAAACTACGATCAATCATCACCATCATTCACCAAAAACCGAAATAACACCACCCCCCACACATTTCCAACCTTTAGTCACACCATCAATCTCAGCTATATCCAAACTTATAATATAGCTACCACCTCACCGTTCGAGTGCCAATCTCTCGGCAATGTCCATCCACACCAATGCCATAGCATGTTATAAATAACCGCCTATCAGTTACCCTATTTGATGCTTAAAAAGCGTGCAGTTAATAAAAGCATCGCACTCGCCGATATTTACAGTTTTTGAGCAAACAAACTTATCTTACGTATCCATCCTTTTTGCTTACCCAGTAGAGTTAGATGGGCAAGGATCGTATCGGCGGCCCCCTGCAGCAAAATGAATCCCCTAGAAAGGCCGAGTCTTGTTGTTGTGATACACGTGTCTCCAAGTGGTGATGCAGTCCCATTCTCCTTTAAGGAACTGTCGTTTCTTCCTGGTTTTTCGTGGTTTTGTGGTGGTCTTCATTATTCAACTCACCAATTGTTGACTATATTAACAACACGATCCACTTCGAGCCAAATCCATCTCGAGGTTCTTTTAAGGGGTAACCGTCTTTGCTTCCAAGCCCTCCCTGAGCAAGGACAATCCCTCTGGGAACGGAGAAAAACTCCAGCCACTAGGATGATACTCAGTGACTAACATCACATTACTGGGCACCCTTGCTGCAGAAATTTCAATTTCCATAGAAATCAGCTCAACGATGAAAAGATCAGCAAAAACAAAAGATTATCTGCTCAGATCATAATCAATATTTATGAATAGTCCTGAAGATAATAAAAATAATTTCATTCTCTCTCAAGTTATCGCTACTAAAGTAACCTTCACTAATTCAGCACACAAGTTTTCCTATTCCAAAATTAGATAAACGATATAGCCAGAAATTCAGTTTAAGAGACCTGATACAAAATAATCATCAAAAATAAAATAAAAAATAGCCAAGATGGAAGAACATACCTCTTTGAACACTACGTTCCAGAACTTGACTTTTGGACCCAAACTTGCTTCTGAAACAAATGAAAGGTAAAGATAATGATGCTCAAATGATGTTCTAAAATACGATATGAAGGGAAAAAAATAAACAATCAAGCACCTCGTGAGCACTAAAGCCAGGAGAATTTCCTCTCTTTGAAGACTTTGATTCCCTCGCCGACGAAGAACCATCATTATCTTTTCCAACTTGAGGTAGTCCATGTCGCCTAAGCACCTTGCGGAAGCCTGTGTCATGAATTTTTGAAATTTGTACAATTAAGACCAAGACAAAATGCACATTAAATGGCGACATAGCGTGCATGGAACCAACTGTGAAAAGCCTATGGTACAACACCCACTACAAAATTATGGTCTCTGGTCATACCAACTGAAGAATCTACTGACAAATGTGAAGAAGTTGAGGATTCACTTCCACGTGACCCATCAATCCGTCGAAGAGGAGCCCAAACACCGCGATCAGGTCTATCTTTGTTTCTTAAGCGTCTTTCTAGTTTCTCACTGAAAAAACTAGATACACCATTTCCATGGACCTTCTCATCTATGGCACCACTCCCCTCTTTTGATATTGGTGGCAAATTTGGGACACGAGGGGGCCTCTTTTCTCTCCCAGTATGCGGCGTTGGAGTTTGGTTTTCAGAATGAACACCTGGTTGATTCTGCTTGGCATCCTTATTTATAAGTATGCCTCTAATAATCCGATCACTTCCTTCATGATGCTGATTTTGCCTGACAGCAAATGGACCCGCCAAATCTTTTGCTGACAATTGCTCCCCTGATAAATTGCTGGCCATCTGGAGGGGAAATAACATGCGAAACATCATTAGAAGGCACACCTGTTTCTACGCTACTTTGCTATGCCAAAATTAACATCACCACCCCGTACCCCCAAAAACGAAGTTCCTATAGTTCTGGATACAAACAGCTGCCCGGACTAACGAATAGTAGCTTGTAGCAATCAACATAAAAGGTAACGAAAACTGGACCCTTTTAATTACCACACAGTAAAACTTCACAACCCCATTTACAGTTGGCACATTCTGCTAATTGTATTCAAGAGAAGACACTTGAGGCCATAAGTACATAGTGTACTGGTGCTCACATGATAAATTTCTCTTTCCTTCCCTTTCAGAAGTAAAATCTTCTTTTCCCCAGAACCTGCAATTCCAGAAGCTCCTGGATTAATTAACAGAAGTACAATTTAGAAAAAATAACTTTTTAAGTTTCAGTCTGCTGGTGCAACTTTTTAAGTTTCAGTCTGCTAGTGCAGCTTGGAAATATTGAGAACAACAAAAATATTGCGGGCACAAAAAAGTTAGTGCGTAACAATATTGAAGCAAAATTTGCACCCACTTTCAAAGAGGAGCGATCAGTATTCTCAAAAAAGGAAAAAAATATGCCAAAAACTATGAGCTGTTTAAACCCCTAGCATTGCCTAATATGTCAAATGAATAGCCTCATAAATAGACATGACACAAAGAGAAAATTTTCAAATGCTTTATAGAGATCATATGCTTATGATGTGAGCAAGGAAAGAGTCAAACTTATTGTAGAAGTAACAGAGGATATAGCAGCTCCACTTAAGGGGATTTGCGGCAAGTTCTGGCATTGTTATAATCACAGAAACACCTAGAAAGATGATCAGCATATTATCATTACCACTTTCCACTTCTGTTCGATCAGCCCCCGCAACCACAATAGAAGACATAGATTTATCAGAGGTATGTTGATCAGCTCGTCGAGATGCAAGGGTGATGGTAGATGCATCCTTGCCCCCACTGTTTCGCACTGAATCCCGTAAAACATACTGTCATCAAAATAAAAATGCACTTTTCAACCCTCAATTCTTGGTTACTACCATTTAAAAAGCTTGAGACGTATTCCTAAACCTAGAAAAAGCCTCGCTCCTCCGGAATGCATGTCAAAGCAACTTAGTCTAAGAGTACAAACAAATTTTTCTTTTTCTTTTCAGTGCTTAAAGCAGGTTTCTTTTTTTGTTGAAAGAAAATGAGGGAGGATCCTGTAGCCCATCAAAAAGGTAACCTTTTCACACTCAAAAACCACATATTTCTATGACTACTTGTATGAGAGCCCTGCAGAAACAAGGGAAAAGAAATAACCATTGCTTTTGAGTTTTTTCTCTTTTCAGAACCCTGTTTTGATGAACCAGAACCACCAGACGAAACAGCTCTTCCACTTAGCTTCTTATTAGAGACCAGTCTCTGAAAGGATGAAAAGATTGCAGGTAAAGGCCAATCATTAACAAAAACCAAAACCCCACATCATGTGAGACCACAATAGACAACACATAGAAAATGCTAAAAGCCACACCAAGCTTTTCTAAATGACCTAATTAAATTAACGCAGCGAAACTGGCCATGCACATATTCGTCTTTGATGGGAAAACACGATAGAACAGAGTAAGGGGGAAAAAATAACTGTTAATAGGATCAGCAGAAACGGGAAAAAGTGCCATGTACATGTGCTTGAGGCTTCCATCAATAGCAATATTGCAAATATTTTACTCCTAACTCAAATGTGCAACAATATCAAACAACCTTACAGGAATTATTTGAAGAAAGAACTGAAACCGTGAAACTACGAATATACGGAAGCAAGTAATTTTCAAAATATTGTCAAAACAAGTTACCCGTGATGCAGCCTTCGAGGCCCTTTTCTGGCGGACAAAATCCATTAATGGCGTAATAATAGGAGTCTCTTTTGCAGCACCTGCAGGAGGACAACAGCAAAAATTTCTCAAATGTGTCAACCGCATAGTACCTTCTTGAACAATTATTGTCCTTGGTTCCCAGCAGGTAGCCCTGCTTTCCACAAAAGCACAAACTGAAACTAATCCATACCAGAACGCTCTGCTTCCCGTCTCTCCAGCTGTATTTCAGCACTAGGAAGGTTTTCAACCGGCTTAGATAAGATTTCCAGAAACTCCAGGTACTCAGGATCTGTGATAACATCATGACAATGTCTATCAGTAGGAAGAAGAGAAACTTGGAGCTGACTGCTTTAACAAGCATTATCCTTCCATGAAAACCAAATCAAACGGTAGATTATTCTTCTCCAATTTCTGATGGTTCAACAGTGCAAGGGTTAAACCTTTCAATAAGGTCCCTTCACGACCATCCTTCTTAGTTGTCAGCTTGGGCACCCGCTGTGAAGGGGCATATTCCACTATTGTCTTGAACTGAGAGCCTGAATAAAGAAAAAGCATTTCTTCATCGACGACAGAACTTCATCCTAAAAACACAAGGCGCAAAATGACAAGTCATAGTCCTCACTCATTCAACTGTCAATAACTGGAATTCCTCAAGTACAGCGGATTTCCATAAGCAACATCATTGGGATCTCTAGTTCACTAATTCTATGCATTAGCTAGATCCAACATAAAACATTTTCACACTACAAGGCATAGAAGGCCTTGGATTTCATAGAGGATACAGTTACATCTAGTTCATGGATATCAGATAGAGAAAACTCGAAAATTATCATCCAGTAATATGGCTATTTTTTTAATCGAAGTATCCACATCAGTACCACAGTTAGCTACCTACTTCTGCATATTCCTATTTTTTCTATGGCCATTATCTAGTCCAAATTCCATTTCGAAGCATGAGCGATGAAAGAAAAAAGTAGACAGAAACCGAGGAAATTACAAATATACCTTTCTCATTTACAAAAACATGGCCATCGAAAAACTCAGCAAACTCAATGACATCCTCAGGCCTCTTAAAATTGATGTATGCTCGAGAATAAATTTGATGCTTCTGGCTGAAAAGGTCCATTAACAGAAAAACAGCGACAAAATCAGGCATCAGCATCTATGCAGGTAGATTACATTGTAACAGGACATCATATTAGAAACAGGAATCCTCTCAAAAGGTACAAGCGTGAGAGTCACCGACCTCCCCAAGAGCACCAATGACCGGGAGCACCATTGTTCATAATCGTAACCATCAACAATCAATCTATAACCTCAAAGATACCTCTATGATCAGACAACACCACTAAGCTTGCATTGACACATAATCAACCCATTTTGCCATGAATAATCCATTTAAAATCTACTGGCATTCCCCTCGTCTTAAACCGAAACCTTCCACTTCAACATTGTCGAACAAATTGGAAGGACAAAAAACAACTACAGCCAACCACCTCCTCAAGAAGCTATCCTCCACGGAAGGAACCACCAACTCCAAACCCTAACAACAACTGCACCAACCACTCGATTCCCTTGATCCCTAAAAACCCTAACTAAACCACAAACAGCCATAAAATCATCCCCCCCAACCCACCCGAAGAAAACAACGGCCACAAAACAACATTCCGAAAAAAACCCTAACCTGCTCTTCCCGGGACGAAACGCCACCCAATCATACCGCCCGGCGAAACCAGCGTCGATTTGGTCAATCAGGGCCCCTCGAGCAATAGAAGGAGGAAGGTGCCGCAGCACCACCTTCGTCCGATCCAACTGGCCCTTCATCCAAAATCAACGCGACAAAAAAAAAAGAAATTCCTCCAGTAAAAATCACCCGATCGAGGAATCAGAAAAGCGGGTCCGGACTCGACTCAGCGATCACATCTTCCCGGACCGAGGGAGGACTCGAGATCGGACGAAACCCTGGGATGCAAAAGGGGGACGGGATCACGAGTGTGTTGGGGGGGGGGGGGGGGGGGCTCCGGCGACGGAATCCGCTTCTTCCCTTTCTTTTCTATTCTAGCGGATCGCCAAGAAGAAGACGTCGTCGGTTTTCGGTTTAAAGTAGGGAGGACTACGCGGTGGGTTCTTCCTGGGTCACGCGATCGGCACGTGATAGTGGCCCGGGAGCTGGGGCAGAATTAGTTTTCGGAGAAAGAGAATCGTCACTTTCTTAGCAACCCAAAACTACCAAATTCATTTTGGTTTATTAGTTGGTGTGTTTATTTTCGGAAAAAATTTAAGATAACACATAACGTAAACACACGCACCCTCTGCAAAATCGCGGCCGGAGCGCGATTTGCGCAGTTGGGCTTCGCTGCTCAAGTAGCGGTAGCGACCCCGGAAACACTGGGGATTCAGGGAAATATGTTGAAATGCAGCTCCCCGCACTTGTTATCCTTACTGTCGATGACGAATTCCACCATGTACTGCTGGTTCACCTGCATCCTGTTGTCCTGCCGGAATCTGGGCCACCCGGACGACAAGAACAGCCGACCGCGGGTCTTTGTGCCTAATCCAGCGGTCCACTTTTCGCCCCTTCCATTGCTAAGGATCAATTTCCTCTTTAGCTGGATGCCGTTGAGTTTTAGGAAACGAGTCGGCATTGGCTGTAGAATAGGGGAGAATCATCGGATCGCGGATTAGGAAAACTGTAATGGAAGAAAAGTAAGTCCAACTAAAGCAACAAGACAGCAGAAGCTAACCGGTTGACGGAAGGACCATTTCTTCAGATTCAACATGTGGTGCGGGTGCTGTGGCCTTACTAGACCTTCTGTAGAATCAGGAGTTTGATCTCCCTCTTGGCTTCCAGCCTCCATCGAACCCGAAAGAGCTTCCGTTCCCGAATCTGCATTTACAGAAGGGCATGATACAGAATGCAATGATATCTCCAACTGCATCTAAACGAGAATCGTATGCCTACAACAACCACGAGTCAATGACGGGGACGTCTCCGCCTCCTCCTTTACTTCCACAGTGTCCTCCCGCCTTTCTTTCCGACACCCATTCCTGCCGAAAACCTTGACGGAGAAAACCGAGCAAGCGTCATACTGAAAGATCAGGCAGTCCCCGTGCTTGAGGGCATTGTCCTGCACGAACTCTGGCCAGCCGCTCCTGATAAACAATCCCCTCACATTCTGGATCATCCCAACCCTCCACGACCTTCCATTAGGCTCACGAAGCACTGCCTTCCTAGGTATGGGCACGCAATGCCTCGAGAAATCCGGCGGCAGTAGCTGCACCCGAAAACAAATCACATTTCCTAATCACAACAACACTTCGCAATTGCAGCATCTAAGGGGACTTCAATCTACACTGTTGCTGCCGAGGGGCTGCCCAATTCGACGATAAACCGATGGCTTCCGCGGGCGGAGGCGCCGCGGCGCAGAGAGACGGACGCACTTACGAGTTGGTGGGAGTGGAAGGCGGGGATGTAGACCTTGAAGAACTCAGGTGGTGACTGAGGAGACACATCGGTTCCACAGTAGTTCTTCGCCGGCTGCCTACTACTCCTCTGTGGTGGTTTCATCGCTACCCTCCGGAGGAAAGCGGCTCCGCTTGGACTTCCGGGCGGCAGAAACTCCAGTCAAAATCTCTAAAATAAATATAAATTTTTTTGGGATAATTAATTATACACAGAGACATATAAAAACTGGCAGAGGCGGAGGGTTGGCGCAATAATGAGGCGGATTTCAGGTTCTGGCAATTCCAGATTACGATGGACTGAGTCACTACAGGTCATCAAATCCACTACTAGATGTAGTGCAGCTAGAGGTATCCTAGATAACGGGATTGGTCTAAGTGATAAGGAGTTTTGTTTCACGGGATTAGTCTAAGTGATAAAGACTTTGTATTCGCACAAAAAAGTCGTTTGTTTCGAAATTTATCGTATGTATGTAGGGATTAGGAAAACTGTGACAGACACTCAAAGATCCTGTAAAGGTATTACGACATCCGTGTTTTCTTCAGTGTTTTGTTTGTTATACCTGCCGGGCATTGGTCGGGTGCTCGTGTTAATTGTTGCTTTATGATTAGTGTTGATAACTCAGGAAGAGAAGCTCAGGGACATACCCGTATAGGAGCACCTGTATGAGCCTCTGCATATTCTGGTTGAAGCAGAGTCTACAGAAGACATGGTAAACATCCAAATGGAGAAAGCAGTAACTATCTATTCATCGAGCAGCCTGCTCTCGCTAATATGATTACCACTGCCATCTCCCTCCGTCACAGGACGACTCACAGGATCACCACAAGAAGCAAAAGCTGCAGTAACTGGCAATGATCAATGGTACCTTGAATGAAGGGAGCCCAGCAATGAGCCCTGGCATGATTCCATGAAAGCTTCGTGGAAAGACCCAAGATGGTTAGATGAAACCTTCGTTACTTGGGGTCGATGCTCTACCGGCAGTGGAGCTGCCGGGTGTACTAACGCTGCTCAGACATCCATACAGGTCTGATTCATATCCTGCTTGAGAGGAAAACAAAATAGAACTCTGGAGGCGATTGCGTCTCTGGTAATAATTTTTCACTGATCTAGATAGTTTCTAATAAGTGGGAGGAAGAACAGTAACATTCCTTGTTGTTTAAAGGTCATGTAATATATTACACAGCATAGGCCAGTGAAACTCTGAAACCCTCAGACGCCGTGGTGAGAACATGTAGTTTACTGAGAAAAGTGGCTTGGCCTTTGAAAACTGCAAATCATGGGGGTGCCAAGTTGATGAAGATCCTCTTCGCTTGCGGTAAGCAACGGGAATGACATTTCTGGGCATTTGAAGTCCTGGAATCTGCACAGTTGCATCAACAACCTTCCATCCGGTAAGCTTATTAGTGAAAGTCATCCTTTTCAGAACCAGATGGATGCCTAAAATGGTTGCTACGGTATTACTACTCAAGACTCATGAGATCAAACCAAGCAAGGAATTCCTTTTAGGTACAGGATTCTGAATCACCTCAAAAGGTGTCGGGGCGGGGGGGCTCAATCCCGCAAACCAAGCTCGTCGAGATCATCGTCCTCCTCGAACAACTTTAGGAGGCGGGCGTGTTGCAACGCACGCTTCTTCCTCTGCCACAGCTGGTACAAGAAGAGAGATAACAGGACGACGGCGGCGGCAGCTACGCACAATAGAATAAAGACGACAACGGGTACGGATCCGTGGCCGCGGGGCTTATCGGGAGTGCCGGCCTTGGTGCCATTACTAGTGGAGTCGGATGAAGCGTCGGAAGACCCTGGAGTGGGAACGGAAACCGAATTACGGAATTCAGCACTCACTTACAGAATCAAAACCAAAAATGGAAAGAAAGAAGGAAAGAAAGGGAATGGAATCGAGGGGAACATCCAAAAAACTCAAGAGGAAAAGACGAAGGGGGGGAGCTGAAATCAGGGTAGGGTTGGAGGCGAACCGAGGGGGAACAAGAGGGACACCAAGATGACGCCGAGGAGGAATCCGTGGGGCAGTCGGATCGACATCCCTCCCCTTCTTCTTCTTCTTCTTCTTCTCTATCGTCTGTGAGTGAGGGTGTCGTACAAGTTCAAACCCAGCCCCCCCCCCCCTCTTGCCTGTCTCTACCACTAACTACTACTGCAACTAATGCTTCTTACAATTATTTTAGTTTAAAATCTCTGTTTTCTTTTTTTATCTTTCCGTTTAATTAAATTTCAACATAAGAAAAAATAATTTTAATGCAACCCAGGGGTGAGCAAAATATCCGATATCCGAATTTCGAGTCCGATTTCTGAATTTTTTTTCAAACTCGGATTCGGATGATTTCAACTTCGGACTTGGAATCGGACTCAACAAAAATTTGTAATTCGGATTCGGACTCGAATTCGGACTTTAAAGATAGTAATTCAGACTATCCGAACTTTCGATTAACCAATTTAATTAATTTTTAATTTTTCTATTGTTATTTTTTTCTTCCTCGTTCACAAACTTAATCCCACTATCCGGTTCACTCTTCCTCTTCGACAACCTTTCTTTCCGCGACCACCATCATCTCCCTCTTCCCCTCTCTTAATCCCTCTTCTTCCTTTCTTCCCAAGCCCTCCTCCTGCGCTCTCTCCTTCCCTAGTGGAGTTCATGGTTTCTTCGTCAGTTTGGTTCTTATTTTTTTTTACACGCCGTTTAGTTATGGGGGCATTTGGTCTCACTTAGCCGCCGACCCGGATTTGTGTTGCTTTGTTCTGGATCGGTAGATTGTCCTCCTTCTTGGTTCGTCGGACCGGACTAAAATGGGGGTCCTGATCTACTATCTTTTGGGTTTTGGTGGTGATGCCCAGTGGCTAAAATGGCTCGTGATGATGTCCAGTGGCTCATCAATGGAGAGATGGTAGAGAAGCATCAATGGTCCGAATTTCAAAAATTCTCCGTGGCTCATCAATGGGCATCAATGCCCAGCGGCTCGTCAATAAAATTAGGAAATTTCGAATTATCCGAATTCCGAGTTCGAAAATAATTCGAACTCAGAAGTTCGAAATTATATATAATCAGACTCGAACTTAAGTGAAATTCGGACTCGGATATCCTAGTACGGTCCGAATGGTCACCCTGCCCACCCCCACCACCAACAAAAAAAATACACTTGAAAAGGAAAGGGAGAAAATACTCGGGTTATAAACTGTCGTAGAAATATTAACTAGGGGAATCCACACTTTGTTTTTTTTTTCAATAATAGTTTGTCAGTAAAATTACTATTCTTACATCGTAACCTCCCCCCAAAAACTAAAAGCCCCTGGTCTCACCCTCAACCCCCCCTTTTATGGAGAGGAGAGAACAAATCTCAATCTCACTTGAAGCACTTGGCGTCCAGCAGGGCCTCCCCCTCGAATGGCTCGCAGTCCTCTATCATCTGGTTCACCCTCTCCTTCTGCGCCTCATCCGCTATGTCCACCTTCTTCCAGTCGTACAGCTCCATGTCATAGCACTCCTCCATCACAAATGGAGGGATCTCGCTCCCCCGGAATAGCCATAGCCCCTTCACTTTGAAGGGTGGCTCCGACCCTATCACCAGCATCTTCCCGAATGCGTACTTCCGGGCGAGGTCCATCCGCTGCAAGAACCCGCTCACCTTATTCAGGGTTACAAATGACACGGTATTCTCGTCGTTGTACTTGTAGTCACAGAACCAAAGGGAGTATCCCTCCGGATCGTACATGTCCCAGAATCCTGCATCGTCATCCGGAGAAAGATAAAAAAACAGTCCTGACAACATCATCGGAACAAAAGAGCACAAGGGTGGATGAAGCACCTTTAATGGCGACCTCCCGGAAGTTGGTCTTGGTGTTGGAGTATAGCCTCTTCCAATCATCGAGGACCATCTTGCTCGGAGGCAACAGGTCAAGGGGATTCTTCGCCTTAGGCTTCGGTGCCTCTTCCTCCTCCTCAACGGCAGCGGCAGCCGGCTTGGGTGCCTCCTTCTTGACCTCTTTCTTGGGCTCCTCCTTGGGCTTAGGCTTGGCAGCTTCCTTAGGCTGGGCAGGCTTCTTTGCAGATTGGAACGGCAGGACCGATTCAGTCTGCTTCACCTCGCCCAAGAATTTCTTAAAATTGGACTGATTGACCAAGGTCCAGAAATATCTCTCAACATGAGGGAACTCCGATGTGAAGCTCTTCGTCATGAGATGGGTGAAGCCAATGTAGAGATTGCATGTCGTGACTATATCAGCCAGCGTCACCGTGTGACCAACCAGGAATGTGTTGGAAGCAAGGTGGGTATTCAAAGCACCCAAGGCTCTCTTCAAAGCAGCAATCGCAGCTTCCTCGGCCTTCGTGAAACATGCATTCACAAAAAATCAGGTCTAGGTGACTACTGAAACATACATCAGCAGAAAAGACAACTTGCAGTTGAAAGTGCATGCAGTACAGTGTCAAACAAGAAAGGATCCAACTCCAACTGGAGTCGTAATATTCTTGACCAAGGCATTCGTGAGTGAACTTGTCAAAGGAAATTACATTCAAAGATATGAAACATGTCGACTATAAGATCTCTATTGGGGACTTCAAGGTAGTCATCAAACTCGAATATTGAGATGTAGTAAATGTCGAGAACTTAATAAAAGGCAACAAGCAAAATGTTTTATGGCCAAATGACCAGGTAAAGTATTTACAGTCATAAATGCACCACTTGACTCAATCAAACACCTAATTAACGAGATGGAGCTTACCGGAGGAAGGTATACAGCTCGCCCCATTCTTGGTCTAAACCAACTGACTAGGTTGGCATCAATCTCCAATGATGAGAAATCAATCCACTGCTCAATCTGACCCTGCAATGTAAGAATAACAAAGACAAAAAAATGTCAGATGCATTATGTCAAAGCAACTTCAACAAAATTCATATTAGCTAGATATTAGAAAGACATACATATTCAATTGGCGAAGATCCAAACAAGGGATTTCCCTCCTTCAATCTGGTCACTGAAACCAGTACCATGTCAAGTCAATTGACTGATCTGATTTCAGCGAACGGAAAAAAATAATGTTTAGAACAGGACAAGGTAAAGAAAATTACCATAACGAGCGATAGCATTGCTCTCAAAGATGGGACCATGAGGTGTCTCCAGCACAGGAACCTGAAGTTCCACAGTATTTCAAGTGAGAAAACAGAGTCTGACTCCCAGACCACTACTACAGAAACGATGCATGAAAATTGCTATCGGCTATCCCAACTGCAATGGATAACCATACAAACACAATATATGACAGTAAATTCAGCCACCTCATTGGGACTCACAGCCCAGTACTAGAGACATTTTGCATAAAAAATACTACCCCAACTGCAATGGATAACCATACAAACACGATGTATGATATTAACTTCACTGCCCTTGTTAGGACAAAAACAATTAATTTCTGAAGTGGACAAGGGGCAACAGTCTACTAAAAGGAAACCACAAACAGGAGCATAGAATTGAATAAGGCAAATATTTCCACAATACATATACCAGTTATCTTATAAACCTTACCTTCCCGATAGGATTCATTTTGAGGAATTCAGGTGTTTTGTTGGAAACTCCCATCTCGAAGCCATCTGCCAACTCAACCTTCACTCCGGAGTACTCTGCAGCAATGAGTGTTTTATAGGCATTTTTGTTTGTCTTCCCGGCATGAATAACCTGAACAGCACATCAGATTAGCCTTCTGGTGAGTTAAATCTGATATTTAAAAAACAAATTCCTAGGGCAACTTACAAGCTATCAGCTAACAATTTGAAAATGTCAAATGAAATGCAGTGAACTGAGAGGTCACATTTTCTTCCCAACTAAAGTTTTCACAAATAGGTAAATGTGTAGAAGAACGGAACATGTCTAAACCAGGTCACTCTGGCTCATCAAGCCAGAACATCCCAGACTAACTCAAGGATGACCACCTTTCCACAATCACACTAACAAAATCAATTCCTATGCCCACCATCCAAACAACTACAAAAGCAATTGTGAAAAGAACAAAAACAAAAAACTCACCAGAGCCATTGCCTCACTATCTCGTCACTCTGATTCCAGATCTGAATCAAGAAATAGAAAATCCAAACGCGTCAGCAACGTACCAGCAGAAACTCACAAACTCAAACCAGAACACCTTCGACCGCAACCGAATAACCGATCGGATCCACCAGCAAAAACTCCAAGCTCAAACCGCTCTTCCAGGCAGCGCAACGAAACCAAAACTGAATTCACTCAAGATCTCGCACACGGAATGTCAACCACAAGCAGCAAAGATTTCGCGGAAAACCCGGCGACGAGCAGTCGGACGACGATCGCCTAGGGTTTAGCGGGGAGTACGTACCTCAAGAGGGAGAGGAGACAGCAGGCGTCGAGGGTTTTTGGGTCCACGAGGGAAGCTGCGAAATGAAAATGGGAAAAATGTTTATATAGGGGGAGAGTAAGGATCCGAGCGGCCCATTCGGGTCGTGCCCGGATCCAGGGGAATATTCCGGCAGTTGCTAATTAATTGCAATTAGAAGACTAATTAAAACTACTTAGTCGTTAATTTAGTCAAGCGTCGACTTCTTTGGTCTTATTAATCGTGACTCCTTGGTTGATCTCTCGATCAGGTCGAAGGAAGCACACGACAGGGTAGGAGAGATACAACGAAGGTAACCAGCTCCTTTTTTCGAAACAGCGTTTTCTGGTCTACTACGACGTTACATGACTGGTGTCGGCCGGTGGCCGAAGCAGCCTAGGGACCATGTGGATTCCAACATCGTCGTTGTGCTAATCGCTAGCAAGAACGACCGAGAGCACCTCTCGTTCATTGAGAGACCTCTCTGCGTATTGAACGTCAGGCATCTAGTCGACGGATATCTCCTGCAACTCAGTGCTCAGGTCCCCTCGTCTCCTATGTATAGTGAGTACTACATCCGTGCATCCGATGACGGGGAGTATACCATTTTCGCATTCGATGCTTTTATATCTTCAAGGAAACTTTTGACAAAGAAAGAATCTATGCTCTCTGGTTTGATTTCATTTTCACATGGGACAGAAGGGCTTGTCAATGTCATCCCTGTGACTGGGAATGGTGAAATGCCTCAGCCTCCCTTCTTCTTTCTTCAGGTATCCTTCGCACAAGAATGCCTTCGAGAAGTTGTCCTCGACTGGCCGGTTGATGTCGTGCACGAACACGTCCGTTTCCCCGTCCTTCCTGTTTCTTGCCATCATCCCCGCCGTGTATATCGCGGTCATCCTCCCCGGCGCCTCGTCGTGGTACCCTGTTGGCGCGTCGACCATTATCAGGTCCCATTTCGTCTCGTACACCTCGGCGGGTAACCCCTTCAGCGCGAGCTGGCACATCGAGTACCTCGGGTCACTCACCGCCGTGCATTCCGGCCCTTTCCCCACTTCCATCAGGTTATCCGCCTCGATCACCTTGCTGTCGTACATCACGTGATAAGACTCGAGCATCGGGAACATGCGTTTCACCTGCTGTATCCACGACTCATCCTCCTCGACAAACACAGTCCGCCCACCGTAATTCAGCGAGCTCCACATCAGGCTGTCCTGGCCGAGGCCGAACACGAGGAAGTTACAGGGCGACTTCTTCTTCAGCACCCGGGCAGTAACCGAGATCTCCTTACGGGTCTGCTGCGGGACAACCGTCGAGGTCGTGTAATGTATCAGGGCTTGTGCCAGGGGGGCAGGGATCTTATTGCACCTCGGGGAGCATTTCACCGTCGCCTTTCCCGAATCCAGCGCACCCCCGACTTGGGCGGGAACTGGCGAAGACGGGACATCGTCGGAAGAAGTGAAGCTCGATCGGAGCACGAAGAGAACAACGAAAGCAAAGAACACACCCAAGAGAAGGAACTTGTGGCTAAGAGGGTTGCTGTTCTTTGGCTTCATCTCTGCAAGGTGGGGAAAAGAGGGAAATACTCGTCAAGTTGAGTGAAAATCGGACAAGATGAGGGCTAAGGTTTTATGCTTGGAGTAGGTGTGATTCGGACAGTGACTGAGATGAAGATTAAGGAAACAGATCAGGTCAGATAGAGCAGACTGTGATGCTTGGATACGAAGCGAAGGGAAAGAAAGAGAGTCTCAGGAAAAAGAAGACTGTTGTTGGGTGAATGGAACTCCATAGCAGCTCAGAAGTCGCATCCAAGCAAACAGCCAGAAGTTTGGTGAGATCTGTATTTTCAGTAGGAGGTGGAACGTTGTTTTATCAACTCTGAAACGTATGTCAAAAGCCAACATAATGAAGAAGACCCAAACACTTGCTTGACTACCATCTAATCCATTTCCATTCTACAATTTAGTTATGAACCAGACTCTGTCGACTTAGAATAACTACACGGGGAAGTTGGGTCGACTACATCAGATCCTATTAACATTTACATCTAACTCGGTGTTCCGCATGCCTAGACATAAAAGCGGCATCATCCCATCAGGAGATTGATTGCCATCTTTAGAGAACATTCTATTTCTAGTTGCAACGTATTATAAACAGCCACACATTCCCAAAAAGAGAGCAGACTGCACAGCCAGTTGGATCATTTTGAGTTAGAGACACGAGTGGTACCAGGAGTGGGTCAGTTCCTCGAAATCAAGGCGAGTGCGGTGCATCACGGTGTCCATTGTTTCCAGGCTGGTCCTCAGGATTGATAGCGTGCAGTCCCTTTCCTCCTTTTTCAACAAGGCTGCTGCGAGTTGATCTTGATAGACTCTTATTTTACCGAAGATCTCCTGGATGTCTTCTGCAAGTCTGGCATTCTCGCATATAAGCCACGAGACTTGGTTTTGAACTTCATTCTTCCTTTCTTCCATCCCCTGATGTTCTTCCTTGAGCGAAACAAGTTTGATGACAAGGTTCTCAAGGGCTTTGGTGGCGAACCCATGCGACTTCAAGCCTTGAAGAGTTTCCAAGCAATCCATAAATCTGTTGACAGGGTCATCTATGGATAACTTGAGAGCGTTTTCTGCCACAGTAGCAAAGGTGACCATTTCAGCAATTGCCAGTCCTTCACGAACTCCCTCCCTCTTGTCCCTCAGTGGTAGAAAGTGAGGGTGCTGGGGAAATTTTTGGAAAATTTCTAACGTCTCCACAGCATGCCAAACTGGCGATGTTTTTGCAAATGGCATGGATGGGATTCCTGCAGCAACATCATCTCTAGTAGGGTCTCCCTTTCTCGGCACGATTTCAGCTTCTTCTCTTCTGGTGCTCATCCCATCACTCTTGACAAGAAGAGAATTTCCTACACATTAAAATAAATAACAGAGTTGCCCTAGTTACAGCCGCAATGATCTGTGAGTTTTTATGCTTTTTCAGAAAAGAATTAGAGGATGCACAAAAAGGTAAGACATACCCTGCACTTTATAAGTCAAATCTGTTCCAACAGCTGCAGATGACTGCTCTTCCATGGATGTACAAGAGCGAAGCTTAGCAATTTTCACTTCACCTAAACCATCAAACCATGTTCCATATATTGTATGGACAAGAGCTAGCAACTGGTGTTTTCATCACACCTCAACTTGCGGCAACAACATTGGGTGTTCACATAGTTAGCTAAAACCGTTTTCTGCAAAATTACCAATGTCTAATAGTAAAAAATGAGTGTTTATTTATAAAGTGATTGAACTTTATATGATGGTACAGGGGCCGGATTTGCAAAACCAGATTTCCCATAAAAGTGATTGCACTGAAATGACTGACTTTGAAGGGCAGAATGTCAATGTCAAGAAATACAAAAAAACCAAGCACAGAAACTATAAGAATGTATACCCTGTCTCTGTTCACGAGTCAGATTTGTTCCATCGAACGACTGTTCTTCCACGGATGTCTTATTCTGTACTCCCTCGGTTTTTGCTTTACCTAATCAATTCCGATCATCGATTCATTAGTAACTTTGACAATTCAAGGCAATAAGTACTTTTATCAAACATACCTCCAGCGAAACACCATTGTTTATAATACTTTCTCTTTCTCTTGATCCTCTTAACAAGAATACTTGTGTTACACTTACGATTGAAACCGCTACTTATATGGACACCTGCCACTTTGCGTTGCTACATAGTATAAAGTGAAGAAAAACATCAGCAAGAGCAAATCACAAAAGCTTTCCCCTTCTCTGGAGCCCAGACAATAAACAGGGAAAAAAATCCATATTTCAACACATATCTAGTCAGTTTCAGTTGAAGTCTACTGTCCGTGACTTGATGATGTAAAACAGCAATACAGGAAGTCTTTTTTACGTCAAAGAATTATGAAACTGCTAGAGATAATCACCCAGCTGTTAAAAATATCGGAAATAAAGAATGAAAGTTTGGACAAAGATCCAGAACGCAAGGCCACAAGCCCGCATTCAACTTAATTAAGTAAAATCATCAAATCAAATTAACAAAGAAATAAAGAGAAGTCCAAAAGAAGTCCTGACTTGACATACAAAGGGTTTTGAGTTGGAAAAATAGCATAAATTCTGATTAAAACAACAACAACAAAACAGAAGAATCAACCGTCCTACATAAAGTGAGAAAAGGTTGCCTCAGAATCTAACCAATCGATTTTGACCTACCAGCAAGACATGCAAAAATTGATCTATTGGAGGACATTCTCCAACAAAAGAAATAGCCCAGATAAAAGCAGAACTGACTGGATCAAAGAGCAAACACCACAGAAAGAAAAATAATTAGCAAGTTCTAGGTTCAGAAGAAAACCATTCAGTTCATCAACAATCAGACGATTACTCACATGCTCTCTCACCGGATTAACACTACCATCGAACAACCTCGGGGTTCCAATGTGTGGTTCACTTGTCGATTCGTCTGATATACCACTAGCATGACCGGATGGGTATTCCATGCATGTTAATTCAATCTTTTTGGCAGGATGACCACTGCTACAAGGATATTTGAGATAAATTATTTCTGGATGAGAGCTCCTTGATAAACAAAGACTCGGATTTTTATTACTAGAAGACAACCGTTCATTGGATA
Source organism: Melastoma candidum (assembly GCA_023653495.1). Lineage (NCBI taxonomy): Eukaryota > Viridiplantae > Streptophyta > Magnoliopsida > Myrtales > Melastomataceae > Melastoma > Melastoma candidum. Next base: position 748,564 of record CM042889.1, on the reverse strand, counting down.
GCACCATTCCTGTGCAACGGTCGGCACAAATCCCCATGACGACATCCTGGCCATGATATATGGGATGTTTGAGGTCTCTAAGAATGTGGCAAATGCTGGCAAGAGTCACACAGCCATCTGAAGCAACTGACAGTTCCTGAAATTCCAGAGAAGAACGCCTTAAAGGCAAGGGAAGGATATGTGTTACCTCTTAAAGATGTTTCATAATCATCACAAACGAGCATTAACCTGAAAACCCGTCACGTCCCAATCACCAGTAAAACCAACTATCGCATTATACTTATCATAACGGCCAAAAAAATTAGAACCTGGCCATCCTATTCATCATCAAACTAAAGCCAAAGGACATGATTGCACATTGTTCCTTCAGGAACCACCTTCATCCTCACAAATTGCTGCATTTGCATCATTCCACTTCCTGACACCACATAACATGATTGGAGGACAAAAGAAAGTCTCCGCCACAATCTGAGAAACAAACGGAGCAGCAGCATAACTAAGCACACACTATAAACCAAGAAAGTCCTTGAAGTTCACTATTACCATAACCCATCAAGAAACTAGAAACCAAAATAATAGGACCCCGCAAAGCACTGAATGACCAAAGAACAGACTCTCGAGTTATTAAGAGACTTGCCGAAATCGCAAAAACCTCAGAAAACCAAAGTCATCGGACAACCTAAAACACTAATCAAGCATATCATCTGCACACATCGGACTCCCCTTTCACCTGAGACATGCCATTCCTGCACACGAACCACTTGCCATTGATCCAATCCAAATGCCACCTCAACTCAGCCCTCGGAAACTCGATCTCGTGCACAGGATCATCAAACCTAACTACGAACCGATCCTCCTCCTTCCCTTCCTTGACCCTCGTAAACACACTATTCACGACCCCAGTCCACCACCCATCCCTATCGAGCGTATCCACCTTGTCCCCGACCTCGAAACCCCTAACCACTTCATCCTCGACAACCCGCGGGGGGAGAGGCCGGACGAGGGAGACATCCACTCGCTCCGTGAGCGGCGTCCCTCCCTTCTCCCTGAGGAGGTGAGAGTACACGACGTGCATTTCCCTCCTGCTCTTGAAGTTGGACTTTGGCTGCTTGGGAAGGGTAAGGACCTTGGCCTCGTACCACGAGTCCACGCAGCCCTCGAGCTTGCTGGTCACCTCGACGGAGGCGCCCTTGTAGATGTAAGAGTAAGGGCCACTGAGGCGCCGGGTTTGCTCCCTCGTCACTGGCCGGTCCATCTCCGATTGTCGCCGGCTGCGGAGGCGTAGGGAGGACTAGCGAAAAGTAAGGGCGGGATGCTGCCCGGGAAAGCCTGTAAAATTCCCACGCGACTGTCTCGAGGACATCATGGTCATTTCCTGTTACCTTTCCACGTAGCAAACAGAGGGTGATCGCGGCCAAACAAAGGTGGCGGGGGAAACGGCCCCTCGTTGGTCAAAATACGGCATCGTTTCATGAGCAGGCTCTCCCTTTCCATGTTCTCCTACCCACCATTTCTTTTGGTCACTCCTCATTTGATCCTGCGATCCCGAAAAGCTGAGAGAGAGAGGGGGAGTGTGGGGGGGGGGGGGGGGTTTGGGTTAAGCTGAGTTAGATGGCGACGTTCGGGGATGCGCCGGCAGGGGACGCCAAGGCCGGGGAGAAGATTTTCAAGACAAAGTGTGCTCAGTGCCACACCGTCGAGAAGGGCGCCGGTCACAAGCAAGGTCCTGCTCCATTCGACCCTTCCTCGTCGGTTATCCCTCGGTCGAATCGTTTCATTTCATCTGTTCTTGGGATCTTCGCTGATTTGATTCGTCCCCGCATCCTCGAGAGTTTTGTGGACGATGTTGATCGGATCGTGTAAAACGAGATGTATTGTCATGAATTCGCAACAGGATTTGATTTAGATCTAATCCGAAATCTTCCGGATGTAGAGGAGAATTGGTTAGCGTTTCTGAGTCGGGAGATTCTTGATTTTAGACAGTGGTCAATGGCCATGCTTAGTTGGAGAAGATGACTTGTTTGTTTTGTGTGCTTCTTCGGCTTCAAACAGCGCAGGAGTGTTTTCATGGCGCTGTAGGAAGTCCTTTTGTAAGTGTTCGTAGCTAGGGGTGGCTTTGAGTGGAATTCATTTAGACGTCCGGCTTAGGAGCCGACTTTAAGAACCGGTATGCATTAATGCACGCTTAAGATACTTTAACAGTTCCCGTTGCTGTAATTTATACGTTTCATTCTCATTTAAGCTGCAGAAGATGGAGGTTTTCTTTGTGAATGATCGATGTATTTCGTTCTCTGAGCTTGTTATTCTTCTAATTGCTACTCATATCCTCATCTCTAGCTGGTTTCATAACTCTCTTTTTTATTCTTGCTCCAATTGATTAATGTAACAGGGCCAAACTTGAACGGCCTGTTCGGTAGGCAGTTCGGTACCACCGCAGGCTACTCTTACTCTGCCGCGAACAAGAATATGGCCGTTATCTGGGAAGAGAACACTGTATGATTATTTGCTCAATCCCAAAAAGGTCCGAAATCTTCTCCTTCGATTTTATACAATCTTTTTCCCTATGCCATCCTACTTTTATAACTTATTGATGGAATGGGAGGAACTGTGTAGTTATTTGAAGCAAGTGTATCTTGACCGAGCTCGGTTTGCTGTAAGGAAGTGTTTTTCCTGTCCAAATTTTATCTGTCAAAGATGCATTGGGTCAAGATTTTAAGTACTGTCGGATTATCTTTTTATGCTGAAGATGGATCATAACTGAATCTCTTGATTCATTCACTTAAAGCTTTCTGTATTAAATCCTGTTGACTATGGAGAGGTGTGCATTGCTGCCTTAGTATGTTATTGTGGCTATCAAATTCGATGTGATTATCGCTGCTTGAACTTGAGCTGTCATGTGTGTGATTAAGCCTTGGAACTGTTAGGTTGTTGTATCTCTTGCGGGGCTGGTTACATATCTGACTAATCATTATGCTGGTTGTTGCAGTATATCCCGGGAACAAAGATGGTGTTCCCAGGCCTGAAGAAACCACAGGAACGAGCGGACCTGATTGCCTACCTGAAGGAATCCACTGCTTAAAAGCGCCCATCATCGCGCAACGGGCAAGGCACATAATTCTTTTTCAAGTTGCCAGGGGAGTCTCCAGAACCTTGACAAGAGTAGCATTCTTTTAGTAATAAAAAGGGGCTAGTCGATCAGACCGTTTCTTCTTTTTGATCGGCTAATATGTGGAAGGCTGCAACATCGATATTCCTCGGGAGTGAACAATGAATTGTCCTGAAAGGTTAATCATCGCTGCCAGAATTTGATCTCGTCTCCTTTCAATTGTTGTGTCATACTCATCAACCTCGGGACCCAATTCCCTTGAGTATACGCTCCACCTGATGAACCATCAGACTGAGCGGTGTAGTTGTACCGTGTTATGGAACATCCTGCTCCTTGACTTGTTCCAGATCCCTACCCCGTCGTCGTCTTTGTAGCCCGAGGCCTTCTTTTGAGTTATAGGCATACCTGCGGAGGGGCGAGTAGGTGATGAGCTTGTTTCAGTTTGGTACTTGACTTCTGAAGTGGGTCAGCTCCTGCTACGGTGCTAAGAGAAGTAGATGCTTATAAGCTGGGCGGGGACGTTGTCCAGACTCATCATCATCTGCTTGCAATCCCGGAGGTGCTCGCCGTCCCTCCATCCATCAATCTATTGGATGGTTCAACTAGAAAGCACAGGCCTTGCCACATCAAGAGAGATTTGAGCCAGACAGGCCAACCGAATTTGCGAAGAACCAGTTCACGGCCGACAGGAGGAAGGTTACGCCGTGGCGGGAATTGAAGATTCACCAACACGTTGGGGATTCTATTTTGTATTGGTTCAGGCATTGAAGACAGATCGAACTCTGTTAAAACCGAATAACATGACGCTGCGATAACAAGTATATTTGCAACAACCCTTATCCTCTCTTAGTGGATAACAAGCTGAAGTTCTTCTCGAAGATGCAGTCCTTGGTGGCGAACTTGCTTGCCCAAACGAGGGCAACGTCCTCGCTCTTCTTCTTCCCGATGAATTGATTGATCCCTAACGCGACCAAGAAGCTCACGCAGGTGATCTCCGCCACATGCTTCCTGAGGAAGTTCCCTCGGGCTTCACGCCAGGATCCAGGACAAGCACTGCGTCTGCCCCGGCAGTCGCATCCTTACCTTCCTCGGGGGTCTCGGTTTGCTCCTGCTTCGGCTCCAGGGGGAGGTCTTCGAACACGTCCTCATCCCAGAAGTCGAAGGAGGAGGAGGATATGGCGGCCGGGGAGTGTTTCGAGGGATCAGCGGGGGTGAGACCAGGGGATCGGAGTCTTCATCATAGGCAGCGTCGGGGTCGTCGAAGCCTTCGAAGTTGGAGGACGTCGCAAGGGAGAGGGATGGGATTATGAAGAAGAGTGCGGATAGGATGAGGAAGAGGATGCGGAACTGGCTAAGTCGTTATGGTAACAGCAACGCCTTAACGGTGGCGACTTTGGGCCAATTGGAGACCATTAGTCTCATACATAAGGCCTATCAACTCACTGGGCCCATACTCGAAGCCCCTCTCTCCTCTTCACCACGTGTCGCTTCTCCATTCGGTAGATCACTCCCCTTCCGCTGAGTCGTCACGCACATAATCCAATCCCTCCCCCCCCCAAAAAAAAAAATCCCGGGGTCCCTTCTTCTTCTTCGTCTCCTCTCCCTTTTCGTCAACATCAATTTTTCTGTTTCGCCCTTTCCTTTTATAATTTCATTTAACTAAACCCCATTTAAGACCTCAACCGGGAAGCAGAAACTCAAGAGACCAGCGCGGGGGGTAAAATAGTATAATCCCGACTACGACGCCGACTCCGGCCAGATCCTCGACGGAACCCCCTTCCTCCAGCTGCCCCGATGGACCCCTCCGCCCGATCCGTCGTCTCTCTACTCGTTGGCGTCTTTATCGTCTTCATCGCTCGGCCCTCCCTCGCCTCCGAGTCCGATCACAAGGTGCAATTTCTCACTTCCCCCCTCCTACGGAAGCTCATTGCGTGCCCTTCGCGATGATTTTCGACTTTTTTGGTGTTAGGGATAGGAATCCGTTTGATCGCGTCTTTGTTCCTGGGTAGGAAGCTTGATTCTGCCTAGATCTGTGCGTTAGGTCGCGTCGGCCTAGCGATTTGGTCAGATTAGCGGTATGGAGTGAGGGTTGACGTCTGGAAGGAGGTTTGTTGTTACACAATTTGGGATGTAATGTGGCTGTCGGTTGGTGTGGGAGACTTTGGAGTGGTATTGGTTATGGTTTGTGGATCTCATTGTGCTAATGTCTTGGAAGTTAGATAATCTGGTAGTGAAAGGATTTAGTTGATTTGGAGCCGATTTGAGCTGGTTCGGAGTGGTTTCACGATGCGCATGGATGATTTGCTTTATAGTGAAGGTTCTTTTCTTGGCTAGGGGAAGTTGCTGTTGAATTTAGAGGTTGTTTCTCCTGAAGAGGCTTGTCATTAACAGTCATTTCATTACCTAATTGTGGTAGTTTACAGAGGCTGAGTGTGTTTGTTGTGCATAATCTGACAGTTGATGTGGTGAATCTTCTTCCGCTGCTAATTTATCCTTTCATATGTACTGCTTCTGATGTTTTTGTATTCCCTTATGTATTATTTACATTTGTCCTTCAGTATAAGCAAGATGATCAGGTGATCCTGTGGGTGAATAAAGTCGGTCCCTACAACAATCCTCAGGAAACTTATAATTATTACAGTCTTCCATTTTGCCATGCATCTGAAACTCCCGCTCATAAATGGGGTGGTCTTGGTGAGGTACTCGGTGGAAATGAGCTCATTGATAGTCAGCTTGAGATAAAATATCAGAGTAAGTAGAATTGCCATCGTAGCTTTAGCCTGAAGATTAAATATTGGTAGTTGTAAACTACAGCTTGAAGTACTCTGGTTTTCATTCAGGAAATGTGGAAAAAACTACCTATTGCCAGCTTAAGCTCGATGAAGGAAAGGTCAAACATTTCAAGGAGGCAATAGAAAACAATTATTGGTTTGAATTCTTCATGGGTATGGTTTGTTACTTCCCTATGGTGAAATTGATGTAAGCTTGATTGTTCTCCTTTTCCATAGGCGATATTCTTGAAAATATCAAATTTTGATGAGTCCCCCCCTTTTTTCTTGGAATTTGGATATATTAAGATCTCCTGAGCTTTTTCAGTGCTTTCTCTGCCCGATATTGAGTCATGTTTATGCCTGGGTGGATGTTGACAAGGAGTTAGTTGCGTTGTTAGTATTTACATTAGAATACTACCATTAGTTCATATAAGTCCTTCTATTCCTAATTTTGATTATTTTGGCCCTTTCTTATGGATCTTGTTTGCTTGCTTATATCATTTGCTTCTTCTTTTTTAGTATCTCATAATAGTCTGATTTAGTTCTTATATGGAGCCTCTCATTATTTGTGTTTGTAATTCATGATAACTGCAATTGCAGATAATATCATGCTACTGCCTATTGGACTGACACGGTCTAACATTCTCTTCTTTTTTTCTGCTTTGGCGTGACATGCAATGGGCTACTGGAATTTCAGATGATCTGCCTTTATGGGGTATGCTCTTTCTAGTTGTTGCTTCATTACATATGGATCTTCGGTCCATTTTCTTTTGATATCTTTATTGATACCCCTATGCTTTTGTAGGTTTTGTTGGGGAACAACACCCTGATAAGAACAGTGATAGCAGCAAGGATGTCCTCTACACTCACAAGACCATACATGTCAGATATAACAAAAATCAGGTGTACTTTACTATTAATTTTCTTGAGGTCGATTATTTTCTGTGTTGCCATTGCTGAATATACATTACTGACATTTTCTTAATTTTTGTAGATTATACATGTCAATCTTTCACAAGACAACCCAAAGCCATTGGAAGTGGGAAAGACTCTCGATATGACTTATGCAGTCAAGTGGCACCCAACCAATGTTTCCTTCGCTCGCCGTTTTGATGTTTACCTAGACTACCCTTTCTTTGAACACCAGGTTTGTCGATCACGTATGATGACTAAGGCTGTACAAGTGTCTGCCGTACCTGTGCTATTCTAATCAGACACAAACTCTTGTTTTTGAGCAGATCCACTGGTTTTCCATCTTCAATTCGTTCATGATGGTTATCTTCCTCACTGGCTTGGTATCAATGATTTTGATGCGAACTCTGAGGAATGACTATGCCAAATATGCTAGGGAAGATGATGATCTAGAAACTCTGGTGGTTCTCTCTGTTCCAATAGCACATTTCTTTATTTTCCTTTGACCGCACTCTTCTGCAAAACAAGGAAAACTGAAATATTAACTAGTTCTTCTTGTAGGAAAGGGATGTCAGTGAAGAGTCTGGTTGGAAGCTAGTCCATGGGGATGTTTTCAGGCCTCCGCGTTATCTGGTTGTTCTCTCTGCAGTTGTTGGGACTGGCGCTCAGCTAGCCCTATTGATTCTTCTCGTCATTTTGCTTGCTATTGTCGGGATGCTATATGTTGGGTATGTTTTTATTGTGCTTGATTCTCTACGTCTCTTTGAATAATATCCGTAGAGAACGTTTTACTTAGTGTAGCCCCAAACTCTTGATATTTATACTCTTTTGTATAATCTTCAGGAGAGGAGCCATTGTCACAACATTTATTCTGTGTTACGCTTTCACATCTTTCATCTCCGGATATGTGAGTGGTGGAATGTACTCTCGCAATGGTGGTATGACTCCTTTTTTGTTTGGGATGATGACCCTCAGTGTTTTGCCTTGAAATTTTGGCGCATATCGATTTAATGGAGATCTCATAATTGTGTTGTCAGGGAAAAGCTGGATTAAATCCATGATCCTCACTGCATCCTTATTTCCTTTTATGTGCTTTGGGATCGGTTTCATCCTCAATACAATTGCAATCTTTTATGGGTCTTTAGCAGCCATTCCTTTTGGAACAATTATGGTGGTTTTTGTTATCTGGGCATTCATCTCCTTCCCTTTAGCACTTTTGGGTACAGTAGTAGGGAGAAATTGGAGTGGAGCTCCTAACAACCCGTGCCGTGTGAAGACCATTCCTCGTCCTATTCCAGAGAAGAAGTGGTATTTAACTCCATCGGTGGTATCTATAATGGGAGGACTCTTGCCGTTTGGCAGCATATTTATTGAAATGTACTTTGTCTTCACATCCTTTTGGAACTACAAGGTGCTTGCTCTTCCATCTTTATGTTTGGAGTTTTCGGATTATTTTAGTGAATTGGCAGTAATTATGGATTATCATTCATCCAACGTCATTTTGATTTCAGGTCTACTATGTGTATGGCTTCATGCTCTTGGTTTTTATCATTCTCGTCATTGTTACTGTTTGTGTGACAATAGTTGGGACGTACTTCCTGTTGAATGCCGAGAATTACCATTGGCAGTGGACTTCATTCTTCTCTGCCGCCTCCACAGCTGTTTATGTCTATATCTATTCAATCTATTACTACCACGTGAAGACTAAAATGTCTGGGTTCTTCCAGACCAGCTTCTATTTTGGCTATACCTTGATGTTCTGCCTCGGTCTGGGGATCCTCTGTGGTTAGTTTACTCATTCCAGTATCTGTTTCTTTGCCTTAATCCATTATGTTACAGTTTGCATCTGTAATCTTTCTCTGTTTAGGATGTGATCTCCATGCAGTTCTTATTATGGTCGTCTCTTTCAGTGATATATTCCTTATCCTAGACTTGGGCACTTCAAAACATTAATCTTTTTTAGTAGTCGACTCTCTGTTTTGGTGCGAGATAGTTCTCGTACCGTATTCTACTTCTCATCCTTAAATCGTTATAAGGCCGTGGCACTGCCTCGGGTTCTTTATCCTTGGTTTTGATTTTTATTCGATTTTGAACTACATGCAGCTACAAAATTCAGCTGACAGTGTTTCTGTTACTTTTCTTCCTGGGCTTAAATCCATCCAATTTTCATTTTTCAGGTGCTGTTGGGTACTTGGGCTCCAATTTGTTTGTGAGGAGGATTTATAGAAACATCAAGTGCGACTAAGATCCTCATGGAATAAACAAATTAAGTGCCGCAACGTCTCTTCCCTAAATCTGAGAGGACAATGCTTGGTTGTGCCCTGCAAACAGTCGGACGATCCTTGCAGACAACCAATGTTTCAAAGCAGGATCAAAACTCTTCCGAGGTTCGATAAAATTTTTTCTCTTTCTTCCCCTTTGAATTCCAGCTGTAAGTTGAAAGCCCTTAGATTAGAACGGCGGGAATTGGATTGTTTTTTTTTTCTGAAAAACATCGGATAACTAGGCGCCGACGCATGATGCATGCTTCTTGATCCTACTAATTTTGTAATGCTGTAATCTTTTCTTTTGTTTTTTTTTTCCCTTCCCTTTCTTGGTACACGGATTATGAAGGAGGGAACGGGGTTATGCTAGAAACTGACTTTTGTGGCTGTTAAGGATGTAATGTTCCAAGGAGAATCCGCGCCGGAAGCTTTAATTTTCTTGGTTCCAGGATTACATTGGCAGGAAAATGTTACATAGTTTGATTTTACCGTCTTCCCCCAAAAAAAAATCATAAAATTTGGTAGTAATTTAGGAAGTTGCTATATTCGCTTCCAGATTTTCTTTTTTCTGAAAACTCATGTTCTGTGTGTTTCTAATAAAAACAAACTTATATCTTGTAATCAAACAAGTTTTCCAGTTCTTTAAAGAGGAGAAAAAAAAAAAGATCCCCGCCGGGAATGTGGCGTCCACAAGGGCGGGGGGACAGAAGCTTCAGTGCCTTTTTGGAATTCAAAAAGAAGGCTTTTTGTCTGATGCAGCAGCATCCCAGACGATAAAGAGATAGACTGACCCTCCTCCAGGATTCGCCACGTGGCACCCGGCCAAGTTGCACTTTCTTATCCCTTCCTCCCTCTACAAAAACTCTCGTCCTCAAATCACACACTCTTTGCCAATCCAGAAACCATACGACCCAATGGCAACCTCAGCTGCAATGTCAGGGGCCATGCTGACCACCCCCTCTGTCCGCATCCCTCCCGTCGCTGCCCTCCGCGCCTTCCCTTCCGTTGGCAGGTCCCTCTTCGGCCTCAAGCCCTGCCGCGGTCGAGTCACCGCCATGGCCACCTACAAGGTCACCCTCATTACCCCTGAAGGCAAGGTGGAGCTCGACTGCCCCGACGATGTTTACATCCTCGACCATGCCGAGGAGTCCGGCGTCGACCTCCCCTACTCGTGCCGCGCCGGGTCCTGCTCCTCCTGCGCTGGGAAGGTGGTTGGCGGCAATGTCGATCAGTCGGACGGCAGCTTCCTCGATGATGACCAGATAGGCGGCGGGTGGGTCCTTACCTGCGTTGCGTACCCGACCTCCGACGTCACCATCGAGACCCACAAGGAAGAGGAGCTCACCGGCTAATAAGCTTTGACCACAAGAACCTCGAGAGCATGATGCTTTAAGCCGTTCCTCATTGTCTTTAGTTCAGTTTATGTGCCTATGCTTTTCTAAGAATTTTATGTACTGGGTTTCTTTTCCTGCTTTCCCTTATTTCATCGAGATAAACAAGGACCCATCTCAATTGCAGAAAAGTGTAACACCACTCACCATCACCCAGCGAGTCGTTACAGCTCTTCCCAACCGACGAATTGTCGTAGAAGCTGCACGTGCGACGCGCGCACGAGAATGTAGACCCCTGGCCAACAGCAAATTATAACATCCACATCCTCCTTTGACTGTATAATGAGAACTAAACAATGAAATACATCCCGTGTTTGTGGGAAGATTCTGCATTTTCCCTACATCTGGATGAGAATTTCTAAATCAAGCCCAGTACGAAGAGGCAAAGGCTGGTTAACATGAAGGCTAACCGTCTAAGCTCGGGCCAATCAATGACCCCCTCCCGGTGATCACATTATACAACAATTTGACTGAGACTCCAGCATCTCTGGTGATCTACAATATAAAAACCACGTATATATGACTTACAAGATTCCATTTAATGTGAAAAAGTGGATATTAAGAGACCAAGAGACTTACATCTGGCCAAGAGTCGATAGATCAAAATCTGGTGCCAGATCACGCACGATGTCATTGGGGGGCTGGCCACAGTCCTGCATCTTCTGCATCAAGTCAACGATCTTGGTGAAGTTATCCGGCTCCCTCTCATACACCTGGTTGAGTTCCTTAATCAGCTCATACTGGTGGGAGTAGCGTTCATACTCTTCTTTGCTCAATGTGGACTCGTGCTCTTCCAACCACTTGGGATACTTCTCCCCGATTTCTTTCATTGGCTCATGTAAGATCTCCTTGGAGAGCAGCTGTTGCATCATTGTTTCGACCATGGACTCCACATCCTGCAAAGATCGACAAAACACAATGCAAGATTGACATCCCTAAGCCACATGGGGTTCCCAAGACGACGATTCCGTAATGCGAGACAACTATCAATTACCTGAGGTCCTCCGGCAATCTCCTCGAACTGCTTCAGCCAATCCTCCAACATAGCATTGTTAGCCAGATCATCGCCTCCGGTAACATTCTCCACCCCCCTGACCGTCTCCCTCGTTTGTTGCCTCAGTTTCTCGAGCGCCTCCGCGACATGATCTGTCTCCTTCAACGGTTTCTGCTTTGCCTTCAGCTTCTTACTTCTTAAGTCAGGCAATCCCATACCCAGCCCCTGCACCCCACTCGCCAAGGGCGCCAAATCACGCTTGGCCTCACCGCCATCTCCACTCCTAGAACAAATAAACAAAAATGATCAAACCCCAGAATCCTCACAAAAAAAATAGCCGACAACTGCACGCCTCGGAAGCAAGAGAACTCCTAAAACCAGCTGTAAAATATTCAATTCTCATGGCCCCGATACAAGACCGATATTTCATACGCTAAAATCGTACGCTCCTCACCAAACAAGCACGCAATTCTAGATTCATCCAACAGTCCATCCATTAGAAGATCCATCAATTACTCGAGAAACGCTGTCAGAACGACAAAATTCACCTCCATCAATCAACACAAAGAAAGAACCCAAGAATGAAATCAAAATCATGACAAAAAACCTCCAGCACCTGGCAGAAGTAGCCGTAGAAGAAGAAGAAAGGCCCAGACTTTGGAAGTCATCCAGAGCACCTGCAAAGCAGTCAACAAATCGGTAACCAAACCCATTAAAAAAAAGGATTCGCGGGCTGAAAAGCTTACTGTCCAGAAGCTCGTCCAAATCGTCCCCCGGCTGTCCTCCGGCCGCGGCGGCGCCGTCCTTGCTCATGACCAGCAGGATTCGAACCCCAAATCGCAGTTCACCACAACTAAAACAAGGCGACTGACCGGAAGCCACCGCCTGCTGAAGACGGGAATCGATCGGTCGATCGCTAGCCGATTGGTCGGTCGGTTCTCGCCGTGGGGAAGAGGAGATAATCCCGATAAAGATCGAAAAACAGAAAAGATACGAAGCCGGACAGACAGACCCGGGGGGGGGGGGGGGTTGCTGTAATATTGTTTCAGTCCTCTAACTTTTATAATATTACTTTATGATCTTAAATTAAGTCGTAGGTTTCGTTGTAGTCCTATACGGGGATAATTTGTGTTACTAATCGCGAGCTAACCAACCTCCCTCAAGAGCTCCGTGGGCAGCGATGGCCGGGAAGGCGGCGGAGGAAGAGAGGGCGGCGATGGGGACGGAGAATGCGACAGAGACGGCGGGGTTGGCAGGGGAGAGGAGTAAGGATGGGTTAGGGTGGATGGAGTGGATTAGGGGATGGATGGCGGTGATTGGCGAGATGATGTTCCAGCGGATCGCTGCGAGTCACCTCCAGAACCCACTCCCACTCCCTCCCGTGAACGAACTCACCTTCGTCGTCACCGGATCCACCAGCGGCATCGGCCTCCAGATCGCTAGGTCTTGCTTTCGGTTTCGCTTTGCTACTAGGTCGAGTTACTGTAGGATGTTAGGGAAGAGGTGATGGAATTGATAATTTCCTTGTTGCCAGCTTTCTGATGGTTTCTGGCTTTGGTGTTGTGTGGATGGAACTTGCATTTGATGTGGCCTGGCCACAACTGCTGGATGCTGTGTAGATTAACAGGACATTGATGGAGCACTAACACACAGACTTATTGAAAGGAAGGTTTATCTAATGAGTTCATCATTAACTTTAGTTCCATGTCTTTCGATGATTAGGCAGTTAGCTGAAGCTGGGGCTCATGTAATTATGGCCGTAAGAAATCCTAAGGCTGCTCATGATCTGATCCAAAAGTGGCAGAATGAGTGGTCCGGCATGATTCTACCTCTTAATGTAGAGGTATAACATTATCTAAGCCTTCCTTATTACTGAAAAATTAAATGGAATAGTCTTTGAGTCTTGAAAAATTGAAGTATTTTGTAATTTTGGTAATAAACGACTTTGGCTAAGCAATTTTGCATAGCAGGTGATGGAACTTGATCTTCTTTCATTGGAATCTGTCGTGAGGTTTGCAGAAGCTTATAATGCACGGTTAGGGCCTCTTCATGTCCTTATCAACAATGCAGGCATATTTTCTATTGGAGGTGTGTTACCACATTCATTATTCCTGGCCTGACCCGTAAAGTATTTGCTTACAGAATTTCATTGAACTCAGGGATATGGTGTGCGGGATTTTTGTGAACTATCATGTCATGTCCATGTCGTTTGTGCATGTTTGTCATCTTCTGTGTTGCTGTGTTGTCTTTCAAAGATGTAACGATATATAATTCCCTTTAGATGATTTCAGTGTTAGAAAGTAGGAGCATAGTCGGTTGCCTTGTTCCTCTGTGTCGGTTCATTACTTAAATGCTTCATGTCCATAATTCTTTTCCCTGATTTCGGCAATTTCAGAAGTGGTAGATAGTCTGATGGTTTTAATAATTTAATATATTTGTTCTATGATATTTTCTCCTATATTGGATTGTTACAGATGGTGTAGGCTTGATTGTTGAATTCTCTTTTAAGAAATAACTGTTCCTTTTCCGAGTCTTTTGCATCAGTTGCAGCTGTTAAAATGTTTCTTTTGTGAATGATTTCCTAAACATTTCTAAATTTTTTTGCTGCTACAAATATCACTGGTTCTTTTTGCATCTTGAATTCAGAACCCCAAAAGTTCTCTAAAGATGGTTATGAGCAACACATGCAAGTGAATCATCTCGCTCCCGCTTTGCTGTCTGTACTGCTTTTGCCGTCACTTATTCGTGGTTCTCCTAGTAGGATTGTCAACGTAAATTCTGTGGTAAGCTGAAATATGAGAAAATACATGCCCTGTCTGCTTATTGATGTTGGTGGTGTTAATATCTCGATAATTCTGTACTCTCTGGTAGAAAGTGCCAGGCTTGTTGAGACAATTGTTTTTCCTATTGATTGTTTTTGTACCATATTGATATGTGGGACGATATTCAATGCCATAAGTAGGAGTTTTTATCTGGACGCTGAGAAATGTTTGTTTTCATTACAATCTTCTTATGCAGTTCATATTTTCCCGCACTCGATGGAAGAATTGACTTTGTTGAATAACTTATCTACTCTAAAAAGATGTACTAATTTGGCATTTATCTACCTTCTCGTGTCTCAAATCTTACGGAGATGAGGCATTAAATGTTTCAGTTAGCTTTTTCTATAAGCAGTTCAGTATCGGCAGCTGGTTTTTCTGTTTCAGTTGTACAAGTGCCCTCGAGAGAAACCAGTATTATTATCGAGATGATACTGTACCGTAGTAACTGAGTGGTGGCTGCTGTAATTCTGCTCTCTCACAAATCTTTTAACTGCCTGTAGATGCATTATGTTGGCTTTGTTGATCCGGAGGATATGAATGTCATATCTGGGAGAAAGAAATATACCAGTTTATTGGGCTACTGTGGCAGCAAACTAGCTCAGGTTGCTCCTTATCGTGGAACTAATAAAGTGAACTGATCAGTTACAGATACGTAATGGAACATTAAGCGTCAACTGAGCTTTTGATTATACTCTTCTATGAACATATCGATTTCTGAGAAAAAAAATGACTTTCCTACTTCAGGTTATGTTTAGCAGTGTCCTCCACAAAAGACTACCTGCTGAAGCTGGCATTAGTGTACTTTGTGTGTCACCAGGAGTAGTCTATACAAATGTGGTAAGTATCTTGTTTTGCTTGTTTAATTCTACCATTCCTTTTCTGTGTGCACTTTTTTTTCCTTGGGTCTTTCATTGCTGAAGGTAATTGGACGCTGGCTTTAGGTATATGTGCACATAAACAGGACTTCTCCTTTCTTGATGTGGCCAAATAATTCTCTTTTACACATGGGTCATTGTCTACATCTTACAATTTCTTAGGGATAGAAGTTGTGGATTTTAGTGGTAGACTTGGTGTTACCAACAAATGCGAAGAAACTGCTATTCACACATCATTAGTTTTTCTTTTTTCAGTTACATCGTTGCTGTGGTAATTCAAATTTAGCTGGCATATATAGTGTTTTTGTTTGGGTAAACTATTGGTAGTTAATATTTGCAGATGATAATAATGATCTTATATGGGGTTGTAATTCATGATCTACAGGCAAGGGATCTCCCCAGAATTCTTCAAGTAGGATATCGTTTCATACCTTACTTCATATTTGATGCACAAGAAGGTCGGTAGCCATTTCAGAATTTCTGTGTCTGTCCATTCTTTTCCGAGGGTGTTTTTGCTGCTTTCTTTGTGTTGGGCGGGGGAGAGGAGACAAAATCTGACATTTTTGCTATTGTTACTGTTTTGTCACCCTGTTAGCAAGAATGGAAGGAAATTGTTTTATCTTATCTGTCTATATAAGTTAGGCAGTCCATTGTCTTGCTCATGTAAATTATATGGACAAGCAGAATCTTTTGGGACAAATCAAAAGATAATATTGTATGAAAATTGAGTTATATATTTGAGTTAATACCTGCTAGAAGTGCGGGTAGATTCCTCTCCAGCTAATGGTTTTAGATTAATCATCTTTCTCTCTGGATTTGAAATCACTGCTTATATACCTTTTGGAAACTTGAGTCTATCAAATTTGACCCTGGAGATGGCAAAGTACTTATTCATTAAATCCTAAAAGCTCTGCTGCTTATTTGGAATCTGCTATATTTGGTTGCCACGGAACGTGAAAAACACTTGAACATTGTATTGGAAAGGTGAATCTGTGCCACTCGTGGCTTGATTTGGAAGTTAATTATCTCTGGGGAGAAATCAAGAATTTTTCAGCTCAAGCTTGATTGAAAATGTTCAGGTTCAAGGAGTACGCTATTTGCGGCAACGGACCCGCAGGTTCCCGAGTACTGTGAAACATTAAAAGCAGATGATTGGCCCGTCGGTGCCTTCATCTCCCAGGACTGCCGCCCAACGAACCCTTCTGAAGAAGCTCACAACGTCGAAACTTCTTACAAGGTGTGGGAGAAGACGATGGAATTGATCGGCCTCCCCTCGGATGCAGTCGAGCGATTAATTGAGGGGAATGAAGTTACTTGCCGCTACAGTATGACTGATTAGGTCAAGAGATTAAACCATCTTCTCATCAAAAGGGAATTCCTTTGAATGGATTGGTCTGGTAATTCATCATCCATCTCTAGCCACGTTGTAGCTTCTGGTCATCCTGAGGTGTTATATTATCAGTTCATTTTTTTTAAAGACATATTTTGTGATTTAATGTCTTTTTCAACTAGAGTTGACAAAAATCTGCACGAGAATGGGGTTCCCTGGGTGTTAATGTAGTGATTCAACCCTCTCTGCGTTATGTGAGCTGGCAGTTGCTTGTCATACATGGGTTGACCTGAGTACTTTAAACTGCTTGGAGTACGAATCCCGATTCTAGGAATGATAATTAGCATTTAGGCTGGATCTGATGTTTCTGGTGCGATCACCAGGGCAGCATCTGCTCTTAACTTATCTCCGAGAGATTGATGCGGTTTAGATCTGATAATGTGGTTTTGTATGACGCAGGGGCATGCTAGTGTCATGTCTGTTTGCCGAGGTCATGCCTAAAGGTCGCCTTCGGCTCGACGTCAGAGGTGCGCATGCAGCTCTGCCGTATTTATGATTATTTTGTGTGGTGTGTTTCGTCGACTGATGGGTTAGTGTCATTTCTCGTGTTATTCTTCCCTTTTTATTTTGTGCGTGGAGGCCGAATAGGGATCAATTCGATGCATCTGTACTCGAATTGGGCGGGGGCGCTCTTCCTTCTGACTTTTTTGGTTTTTTTATTTTAAAACGATGTACTTTTTCTATTAAATAAATGAATTTGGCAAACAGTCTATTTCGAGCTCTCGCTGACTTTTCCAATTTCCTTCCTTTATTTTGTGCGGGCTTTCATTTTTTTAATCTGTTAAAAAAACTTCTGCTTTTTTTTTTATAAAACATTATTTAACAAGTTAAATAATTCATTTTTAGTTTTTAATCTGGTAATAACCTGGTGTTTTACAGCACTTCATTATTGATAACGAAATTAGCTTATCTTCCATATTCTAATAAATTCAAAGGACTAGTAAGTGAACAAATATTTTTTCTAGATTAAGACAAATTCATTGGATGATATGGAATAACTTTTTGGTTCCAGAAGCCGGCCGAATAATATTTTATTAATATTATACAATACAGTAACCAGTCAAATAAGCCTGTCTATATGCCCCTCGCCCCGGCCATCATCTACGGACGAAGAAGGGGAAGGAGGAGAGGAGGAAGGCGTCGAGGAAGAGGACGAGCCCTGCAATCCCTCTACCCCCTTGGCGGCTCCCCGATCCCCATCCCCCGTCGCCCTCCTCTTCACCGGGAGGCCACGACGGTGCTAACGGAAAGAGAGAAAACCAGAAGAGGGTCCATCCATGGCCTGCTTCCGCCGTTTCAAGGGACGCCGCTCCTCCCCCGTCCACCAGCGGAAGAAGTCCCGCGGGCCTCGTTCTCCGCCGACGCCCCCTCGTCTTGACAACAAGAACAATAATAACGATCGCCACAACGACGACGACGACTACGACAACAATAATAATCATAATAATAGTAATGATGGTGATAATGGGGTGACTATGGAGGGGAGTGGTGTGGTGGTTCCTGCAGGTGGTGGCGGTGGCGGAGGAGGGGGAGGGGGAGGGGGAGTGGTGGTTGGAGGGAAGGGAGGAGGGAAGAAGAAGGGAGGGGGAGGGAGGATGTGGCTATGGATGAAGTTTGACAGGGCGGGACAGTCGGAGCTCATCGAGTGTGAGAAGAGCGAGATTGTGCGCCGCGTCTCTATTCCTGCCAGGGACCTGCGTATCCTCGGCCCTGTCTTCTCCCAGTCCTCCAACATACTCGGTCCGATTTCTTTTCTGCCCCTCCGTGATTCTTTACTCTTCTTGTTGTTCGTTGCTGTTTGGGAAACAAATGCTGTCTTCTGTCCATGGGGATTGACTCAACTGCACGGTACTTTACGATTTGTGCTTATTGGGGATGCAGGTTCAGGGTGATGTAGACATTAGACAGTTTTGTCATGTTGTTTCTCTATATGATTGATATTCATACATATCATTACTACCACGGCATTGCAGAATTTACTTTTGGGTGTTAGTGTTGAGATTGCCTTAATTGCGAGGTTGTGTTTTGTTTCCCCTTTTTATATGGTGAATTCTGGTTTGATCCTGCAAGTTGATGATATAGCTTTCGGGCGTTTTGCAGCTAGAGAAAAGGCCATGGTTGTGAACTTGGAGTTCATCAAGGCCATAGTGACTGCTGAAGAGGTCTTAATACTCGATCCGCTCCGACAGGAGGTGCTTCCGTTTGTGGATCAACTCAGGCAGCAGCTCCCTCTCAAAAGTGCTATGAAGGGACAGGAAGGAGGTTTCGGGGGAGATAACACGATGCAGGTTGCTTCTGGAGGACATTGGCTGCCGGTCCTGGAGGCTGCTGAGGGGTTGCAGTGTGAACTTCCATTTGAGTTTCAGATACTTGAGATTGCTTTGGAGGTTGTTTGCACCTACCTGGATTCCAGTGTGGCAGACCTCGAAAGGGATGCTTACCCAGTCTTGGATGAGTTGGCCAAGAGTGTGAGCACCAAAAATCTGGAACACGTTAGGAGTTTGAAAAGCCACCTTACCCGCCTGCTAGCACGTGTTCAGAAGGTATGAACTGTATCATGTAGTCTTTCTAATCATAAAGATATGCAAACTGCGTAGAGCATTACGGAGTGATCCTTGCTGGTTTATGTGCTTGTTATTATGATGGGATGAATAATCTAAGGCCTCGTAGATTCTGCTTGGTAGTTTTTAGAATTTAGTTCGTGTTCATTTTGTCTGTGGACACGATTACTAAAATGATTTGGTGTAATCCAAATGATTTTGTGGCGAATGTATGTACTCATTTCCTTGCGCCCTCTGTTATTAATAGCCTTTATTACTTTCAGGTACGTGATGAAATCGAACATTTACTGGATGACAATGAAGACATGGCACACCTTTATCTTACCAGAAAGTTGATGTTGACTCAACAACCGGAGTCCCTGTCTGCTGGAGGTTCAAACAGTATTGTTCCTGATCTGCCCCGCCTCCGTCGGATGAGCTCTTATAGGAGCGGAAGCTTGGCAAATAGCGCCTTTGCAGAAGATAATGATGTGGAGGATCTGGAGATGTTACTTGAAGCATATTTCATGCAGCTTGATGGAACACGCAATAAGATTTTATCTGTAAGTTTGTTCCCGTTAATTTCCTGTAGGTGCTTTCATTTGTACTTTCATGTCTGTGGCGCCTAGCTTTGATGACCAAAAATCTCTCCGAAAGTTTAACAGCTTTACATAAACAGAAATCTTGTGCATCCCCGTAGTTATCATTTTTTTTCCTTTTTCATGCGAGTTTTCATTTGCAGGTCCGGGAGTACATTGATGATACCGAGGACTATGTGAACATCCAGTTGGACAACCAGAGAAACGAGCTCATTCAGCTCCAGTTGACATTAACCATTGCATCCTTCGCAGTTACTTTGGATACTTGTATAGCTGGTGTATTTGGGATGAACATCCCTTGCCCGCTGTACAATATCAATGGGATATTCAACTACTTTGTAGGAGCCACCACTGGGGCCTGCATTCTGGTATACTTTATGCTCCTGGGATACGCAAGATGGAAGAAGCTGCTCGGCTCTTGAGCATATCGTGCTGGCTGCACTTCTGTTCTTGGAATTTACTACGTACTCGTGCTGAATAACAGCCCAACTCTGGCCTCTCTCTCCTGTTACTCATTTCTGAACGTGCACGTGCTTTGCATAAACAAGCAAGTAGGATCAAAACCACCGCGACCCCCCTAGTAGGAGCCGCGTCACCCCCACACATTGTAATATACTTCAGCAGTTCCAAAAGTGGTCTCACCAGATGGCCGGCCATGTGTGTGTATGAAATGGATATAATTTGGGGATCTGGTCTGGTAATCATTTGAATCGGTTTCGGTTTTTCTCTTTCTGATCGACCTTCGCCTGCCGAGAGGACTCGCCATTGATTGCTGTTGGCTAGTTCAGTCTCTTGGTTATATACATGATGGCTGCAATGCTGTTTCTTGTGTATGATCTCTCTCTCTCTATCTCTATCTCTATTGTGTGGTTGCTATTGTTGCAGTTGGTTTCATGGTCAGGCATGCAGGGGCTGTTCTTCTTAGGACAGGTTGGTCCCAGGAGTGAAAGTTTAAGGCGGCACTGATTGGTCGTGGGTTACAGAGGGGACGACAGTCCTGCTAAGTGTGAGTTGTGGTTTGTCATGTTGAGAAGAGGTGAACACACTAGAAACAAGGAATTGGTGATTTATACCAAGGGGGTTTTTTGGAGCCTAATGCCATGTGGTTGGATATTACTAGGATTAGATTGTTGTAATAACAAGGGAAGGGAATTGCGAATTAATTCCTGTCCTCTTTTTTTTTAGGTCATTTTGACCACACTAAATTTAAAAGAAGTTCCTCTCAAACTAAAAAGCTACACCCCCGCAATAAATAACATTTCCCCACTTAGGAAGACTTCACTTCAACGACTACCCACAAAAAACAAATAATAATAATCAAAGTAGCAATTTATGTAAAATATCCTCGTCTTGATAAATATTTATTATATTAAAAAAAGGTTTGCCATTTAAAATAAAAAAAAATAAAAAAGAAAGAAACTCAAAAGACAGACAGACGGGGCGAAAACAGCTTGTATGGGGAGGCAGAAAATTCTTAGAATAAACCCCCCCCAAAAAAAAAAGTTTAGAATTTTCATCTTTATATGCTCTCCCGAGATCTCGTACTTCGCTGGGTTCCTCCCAAAATTCCATCTTTTTCAAGGTATTTGAGGGCTGGCCTGGGTGGGGGAGGGGTGTGGGTGTACCGTGTGGGGTGTGGGGGACTACAATATGTAATAATCTCGCCGATGCTCGAGTAATCGTTCCTTGGAGTACCACTCGACGATTTTCTTGTTGTTTTTTGTTCCTGGGATTAGTTTAAGTTTCGTTCAGCGGCATTGTGGGATGAGCGGGATTGGGTTTTGTGTTGATTGAGGTCGAGTCTGATGAGGTTAAAACTTACTAGCAAATTCGCTGATCACTTGGGGGGGGGTGATGAAAAGATGGGGGGATGGAATTGGGGGTTCCTTTTTTTGGGGTTTTGGGGTCTGGGATTGTTGTATTTGATGCTACTTTTTTTTTTGGGTGGGGGGATTGAACTTGTTGGGTTTGTGAGGTGAAGTGCTGTGATTAGTGATCTGGAATGGATTGGGTGGTGGAACTGATTTTCCTTGAGGCAGTGTGTAACTTGTTCACCGGTGGATCCCCCCGCCTTGTTCTTCTGATTTCATTCTTCTGCTGTGGATTGATGGATTCACCTCGGATGTCATGGCCCTAGGCGTAGGAACACTTTATCGTAATTGGATTCGAGGAGGCTGTTGTGTTTTCATTTGGTGTTGTTGTTGGCATTCGTCTATTAGGTTTTTGACTTTGTGCTTGTTTCCCGTGAATGTTTTACAGGATATAGTTGTAGGTTGGATATGGCGGAATCAAAGGGGTCAGCAGGCCTGAGAAGTGCCGTGCATCTGGGAAAGCATGCTTCGCTTCCGCCTAGGATTCCGTTTCCCAGCGTTTCTTCAGCTTATGTCGATTACGTTCCAGCTACTGTGATTGGATCGAGAGTCGTGCAGAAGCCCAGAGATAATTTTACACACCACCAACGGACTTCATCCGAGAGTCTCATTTTTGAAGAGCAACCCTCTTGGTTAGATGACCTTTTAAATGAACCTGAGACATCGGTCCGCAGAGGAGGTCATAGGCGGTCATCGAGCGATTCTTTTGCATATGTTGATACAGGTAATTTATACTCCGTCCAAGACGACTTGACGACAAAAGGTCGGATGCCCATAACTTCCTGGGGATCTCAAGAATCTAATCACTACCAGGATGGCTGGAAAGGTTCTCTACTTCCCGAAGTAAACCCTTTTAAACCAAAAGGTAAACCGTGGGAAACACCTTTGAATAGGGTTACCCACTCTAGGGACCGCAACATTGTCATCCCAAGTTCCAGGCCAGTGGGTATTGCCCAGGAGACTGATAAGGGAGCATCTGCTCTGACCGATAAGCATTATCAGGTGGACTCTTGTCCGGATGATTCAAAGCTATCTTCTGATCGAAAGGACATTTCTCTTGCCAAACAACCATCTGAGACTGAAACGAAAAGAGCAAAACAGTACGTGGCACCTCATAAACTTCCATCTTTCTCACCTTCTCGTTCCCATCTTAGGTATTTCTTTACCACTAAGGTGAACTGTTAGCAAAACTTGGATTTGTTATAAGTAATTGATAATTTTAATTGGTTTAGCTGGTAAGCTAGTAATATGTTGTATGGATAGGGAAGCTACGGATCCGTGTTGTATATCTTTGTCGTAAACTTCCATAAACATAATGGATATCGATCTCTTTTTGGTCGATTATTTGTCTTTGGTAGAGATCCATTAGCTTATAGATAATGCACTGATATTTTTCAGACGTAGAAATAGGGTTTTTTAGGATCTGCATATTTGCATGATGTTAATTGGGCTATATGCATCGTCACTGACCTAGTAATTTCATTTACTATTCAGGCAATTCGCTCAGCGCTCGCGAGTGAGGAAGCTTCAGTACATAGCTGAGCTGGAAAAGAACGTACAGGCGTTACAGGTAAAGAAAGATAAATGCAACTGATTATGATGCGGTTGACTTGTACTTGATCAGCCCGTAACAGTAATCCCAAAATTTTCAGGCTGAAGGGTCTGAAGTGTCAGCTGAGCTTGAATTTCTCAACCAGCAAAACCTTATTCTTAGCATGGAGAACAAATCCTTGAAGCTACGCCTGGAGAACTTAGCCCAGGAGCAAATGATAAAATACTGTAAGTTTTAGTATAACTCGTAACCTCTCTCATCTGTTCTATCTCAAAGACTTTTCTATTCATTCAGTTGCTAGCAACATGTCGTTTTGCCCGGAATAGTTTATTGATAATGGTAATGTGAGGAAATATGATTGGTTGAGCTCACTGTTCTCGGACACTGACTCGTAAGATTGATTTTTCATTCGCATTAAGTGGAACATTTTTCAGATTGTTGTGTGCAGATCTTATTAATGTGGTCGCTCGTGCTCTCTCGTCTATTTATGAGGAAAAAAACTTATATAATTGGAAGATCGTCTTAGACATTGGAAGATTCATTTCTGTTGCCCACTTAACTTTTCATCATCTAATTTCCTTACTTTTGAAGGCTGATATTTCCTCACAGAATTAAGTAGAGTAATGCCTTTGAGTAGTCAATGTTGTCTTATGATTTGTATGAGATCTAGCTATAAAGTCGTGCAAGTTCTTTATCATCGTTTCTCTGTCCCAATTTCTCTTGGAACAGTGGAGCATGAGGTTCTTGAACGGGAACTTGGGAGACTACGAGCGCTTCATCAGCAACAGCAGAATCCTCCTCAGCAACAGCCGCAGCAGAAGCAACCATCATCAAGTCTCCGGCGTAGTCCAAATAGAGACCTTGAGATGCAATTTGGAAATCTTTCTTTGAAGCACAAAGAGCCCAGTTCTGGCCAGGACAGTGTGAGTGGGCCACTGCACACGACTCAACCACTCAATTCCCAGTAGTTGCTGCCACCATGCATCCCTCCTGGCGGATAATTCTAATCCGGCTAAACTTCATAGGCTGCGGTGCTTCCGTCTCCCTCTGCTATGTCCTTTCACTTGTCCCATTGATTAGATAACTTCGAGCACCTGGTAGTCATGGTCGACTGGCCACTGATACACCTGAGGTGGTGACTCGGTTGAAGATTTCAGAGTTCACCTTAATCTTTGTGGTTTGTCTGAGATCCTATCTTTGCAGAATAGGTGATTAGGCCTCTTTAGGCACTGTGACAGTAGACCGGTCATTGAGCTGTCTAAATGTGCATTATTTTAGAGCTGTGTAGTGAGAAAGATTCGGTCGTTGGTACGCATATGGCAAAGTGTTATCAGCATTTCTGGCTTTGATAGCCGAAATAAGCTAGCTTTGCCTGCATGAGAATGGTTTTCGTGATGACGAAGCTCTCATCAAATTTGTCTGTATTGATTTGGTGCCGTTATTATTGTGACCATCCCCTCTTCTCTCACTTTTCTTATCTTGCAATGCAATGGAGCTTGTAGTTCACAAAAAAAAAAAAAAAAAAAAAAAATCTGAAGAATTGCTCTGCCACAGATGTGCATTTGGTGATGCCGTTTACAATTTCCTTTCAACGTCTTGGTAATGGGAGCTGTTCGGTTCAGCTCAATGTGACGCGCTTGATATCGGTATAGTTTCATCACAGATCTTGTCCTCTATGATTGACAGCTTGCCCGTCAACGGATTTACTTCCAGACCTTGCAGCCGGGTGAGTGGTCTCTTCCGTCGTGGATTTACGCGTGCCTCTTGGTTGAGAGCTTTGGTCGTCTCTTCAGCAGATCAGATCAGGTAGCCCTTTTTGCTAATTCTTGCTCCGAGCTTTGGTATCTGAATCCACCGGCTAGTTTGATAATATAAAGAGGGGGGAGTTTTGTTCCTTAATAACGTCATTTAGTAAAATATTTCGTCAAATGACGTTTTAAGTTTTAATATTCGTCTAATGACCTACCAGAGGCCGACTTTTCTACACTTAGTAAAAAAAAAAAAAATTTCAATGATTATTCACACGTAAGGTCGACTTTCCTCACTTAGGTAATTTTTTTTTCTTTTTTTTTTATTTAAAGGCAAAAAAAAAACACACGAGGAAATCAGCCCTCACTTAGGTAATCACAAAAAAGTCGGCCTTACAAAAATCAACTTCGTTGTTAAATTCTCTCCCCCTCTCCAGTCGGGGGTTTGATAATTCAATTTTAGTAGGCATCCTTTTGATTTTTGATTGATACGATGTTTACGTTTACCTGCCAATTTCTTTCTTTTTTCCTTGAAACTCAACTCAAATTTCTTACATCTCTCTCCCATGTGAATTAATCTCTCTCTCTCTCTCTTTGATCCTCCCCCCACATATTTTTTTATTTACAAAAAGTCATTGAAATTTCTCAAGTTGTAAAATAAGACATCTTTTCAAAAATGTAATTAATCCGTGACGTTCCTTTTCCCATGGGACTATTATTATATATAACACTCGTGTGGACCAAATCCTCATCCCCGCCGTCGATGTCGGGGGTTCTCATTTGACTATTTTAACACGCGCAATTACAACAATAATCCACTACCCCCAATCAATTAACTCTACCAAGGATGAGAAGAAGACTCGAGTAATTAATTATGACACTCCCTCCCAACCCCCCACACTAACGCCGTCTTGGGGTATTTCCGTCATTTCAACTCCACCCCCTCCTCCTCAGGAGGAGGGACTGCGGAAGAATAAAGTTGGCGGCGACTCTCTCTCTCTCTCCCTCTCTTCCTTTTCTGTATTCCTCCCCCCGCCCCCCCCCCCCAAACTCTCTGCTCCTCCTCCTCCGAAATCTCTCTCAATCTCCGAGTCCCCAAAAACCCACGCCTCCCCCTTCCACCAACCTAACCCTCTCCTCCGACGCCCGCGGCCGGAGTCTCGACGATCGCCCCCACCCCTTCCTTCCTGTTCTTGGTTACTGTGGTGATGATGGAGGTCCCGGAGAAGAGAGCCGCCGGTATAGCCCTTGATTTCCCCGCGAGGGACGGCGATGATCCTTCCTCCTACTCGTGGCCTCCCAGGATCCCTCGTAGGCTCCGGAGACGTCTCCGGGAGGATCACGCCAGGTCTCCTTGTACCGCCGAGGACATCGAGGCCAGGCTTCGGGACGCCGATCTTCGTCGTCAGGTCTGTGACTTGTTTGTCTATCAATCGTCGCTCCTTTTCTTCTGGACGTTTCTTTTTCGGCGGCCCTTGCCTTTGCGTTTCTTGTGGAGTTTGTCTTTCGTCCTTTTTCTTTATTTTCCCTAAAAAAAAATGGAATTTAATCTTTGACGAGACGAGGCGAGGCGTGGCGTGTTTTCTTGGCCAGTCGTTGTTGTGGGACGTTCCTGGTTTAACCGCTGTGAATTGTTTTGTCTAGAATTCACGCCACTTCACTACTTACCAAGTTAGGCTTGGTGTGATTTCAAAAACACAAATAACTTTCCTTTTATGGTGATTATGATATTTCATTATTTCTCTTCCCTAAAAAGAGTTTCCCTTCAAAAGAAATCAGTTGATTATCTTTGTGAATCCAGCCGAGTTTCCGCTCCTTGTTAATCAACTCATCTTGATTTGATTTTTTGACTGGCTTCAGGCCATTGATGGGGCTGGTTCCTGTCAATTATATGTTATATGTTGTGGTTGGAAATCTGGATTTTGAATTTCGTTGAATTCTATTGGTGGGCCTTTCCCTCTCTTTTTTTTAAGCCTTTTGTCTTTGTGCGGGAACATCTGGAGTTGTCTTGACGTGGTTGGAAGATAACTGACATACATGAAATCCCCTTCCTTGTGCAGCAATTCTATGAAAGGCTGTCGAGCAAGGCGCGCCCAAAGCAAAGAAGCCCCTCGAGATCTTCATCGCAGGACGAAGACCTGGGTCAGCGTCTTGAAGCAAAGCTTATGGCTGCACAGCAGAAGAGGTGAAATTCCTTTTGTTCTTTTCTTTTGGGTCGAATTGGTGTTTTTGTACGAAGTTGTTTAGTTTTCTATGATGGAGAGATGTCCATCCTATGTTATTTGGGGGCTTTAACTCCGGTAACTTTCTAAATATATTGTATGCGCAGAAAATATGATTCTGGTCATCTGCTACTCAAAAACATTTTTGGTATTCAGATGCTATCTCATGAAGACTACTTTGGAGTTATCCTCTTTGTGTATCTTTTGCTGGTAAACTAGAAGAGTCAAGAATTTTCCACTTTGCTTGGAATGGATTTTTAGGTTATTCTATACTTAATATTCCCTCCCACCTCCCCTGACACCTCCCCACCAAAAGAACAAGAAGAATAAGAAGAAGGATAGAAACACTAATTTGTCAAATTGTCAGATTTCTTGTGATTCATTCTTTGAAAGATCTGATGGTGCTCTCCCGTATCTTCTAACTGGTTTGCAGAACTTAATTTACTTCTTCTGTCTGCAGTGAAACTATAAAGGTTTTTTTTTTTCAATTTGCTCAACTTAATTTAATGTTCAATTTGTGTTGCGTGGTAAGCATAAATGGATGCCAAAATTTCTGGACAGAACTAGTAAGTCGTGTGTGGACCTGAGATATTTTGGTAAAGCTCTCATATTCTGGTGACACTTGATGCAGATTGAGCATGCTAGCAGATGCAAAAATGCGGCTAGCAAAACTAGACGAGTTGAGGCAGGCTGCAAAGACTGGACTAGAGATGCGCCTTGAAAAGGAAAGGGAGAAGTTGGGGACAAAAGTAGAGACACGAATTCGCCAGGCACAACTGAATAGGATGCTTCTTCTTAGGGCCCGGAAGTTGAGAAGAGCGACTCTGAGGGAAAGGTCATCACAATTGATGATGCGAAGGGTGGCAAAGGAAAACAAGTACAAGGAACATGTGCATGCTCTAATAAACCAAAAGCGAGCTGCTGCAGAGAAAAAAACGACTGAAGTTGTTGGAGGCAGAGAGGAAGAGAGCTAGTGCAAGGACATTGCAAGTCCTGCGTGTGGCGAACGCAATATCATCACAACGTGAAATTGAAAGGAAAAGGGTTCAGGAGCAGCTTGAAGATAAACTGCTAAGGGTATGCCTGTTCATGCAAAATTGGACATAATATCTTTTTAGGTTTGCCACATTGCAAAATTTGCCCTTCTTTTTTGGGGCCCTTGTTTGTGATGATGCTGTTGATCTTAATCAGGCAAAAAGACAAAGAGCAGAATTCTTGAGGCAGAGAATAAGACAGCAAAGCTCTCCTCGTCTGAATAAGAGAATGATCAAGCAAGCTGACCTTCTTTCCAGGAAGCTCGCAAGGTGTGTTACAAAATAATGCCTCAGTATTGGATATTTGTCTTGTAACATGCGGACATCTCTCAGACCCCGTATTTTAAGTTCAAAATTTGTTCTGATGCGGTGCATTTTTTGCTTTATTGGCAAGTTTGTTGACACTCACCACTTTCGCAATTGCATACTTTTTTTTCTAGTAATTACAATAATTTATATTTTGTTAGTCAGGAATATTGGAAAACATGTATTGTTCATTTTTAGTTCCAATTTTTGTATATATGTGACAAGCTTTTTACCCTTTTGTTTTAGATGCTGGATGAGCTTCCGGAGAACAAAGAGAACTACATTTGACTTGGCAAAAGCATTCAGATCTCTTGGAATTAATGAGGAAAGTGTGATGGGGATGCCGTTTGAGCCGCTTGCCATTCTCATTGAATCATCGGGAGTGCTACTAACAGTGAAGGCCTTACTTGATCGCCTCGAGAGTCGTGTAAGAGCCTCTTGGGCCACTGCTGTTACCAAGCAGTCATTTAGTTTGGATAACATAGACCACCTTTTGAAAAGAGTGGCTACACCCAGAAAAGCTAGTAGGACTCCAGTCAGGAGCAAAGAGCGGAAGAGCGAGGGTACTAGCAGAGTGGTTGCTAGAGTAGGTGGATGCATGTCCAGATATCCTGTAAGAATAGTTCTTTGTGCTTACATGATACTTGGCCATCCAGATGCAGTACTCAGTGGTCAAGGGGAACGCGAGGTTTCTCTTGCAACATCAGCTAAGGACTTTATTCGAGAATTAGAGCTGTTGATTTGGATAATTCTGGACGGACCTGTAAAGAACTCGGAAGTAGAGTTAGACACAGCAAACTCGAATCACCGCACTTTTCACTCTCAACTTGCAGCTTTTGATATAGCTTGGTGTGCTTATCTGAATAACTTTGTAGTATGGAAGGTAAAGGATGCCAAGTTACTGGAGGATGATTTGGTAAAAGCTGCTTGTCAGCTTGAGTTATCAATGATCAAGACCTGTAAGCTAACTGCTGAAGGAGGGGATACTGGCTCTCTTACACATGACATGAAGGCTATTCAGAAACAGGTTCGGCTCCTGTTGGACTACATTTAGTTTTCATGAACATAGTGGAACATGCATTGAAAAGTGTAACTTCCACGAGTTTATTACATCCCGGGTGTTATTTGGTTTAGGCATAAGGAAATTTTTCAATTTGAGAGCTGCATGGATTAAACTTATTTTGACATGTGGTGATGCATCCCTTCATTTATTTAGGTAGCGGAGGATCAGAAACTTCTGAGGGAAAAGGTACACCACCTTAGTGGGGATGCCGGGCTTGAGCGTATTGAAAGTGCCCTCTCCAAGACAAGATCAAAGTATTTTCAAGCAAAAGAGAATGGAAGTCCATCAGGCTCTCCGACAGCGAATCTTTCATCTCCGAGTTCTTCACTGACAGATCCTCCTGCAATCACTGCCATGGGAAAAAATGCGGAGAAGCCTAGTCGTGTAGTTCGGTCCTTATTTAAGGAAGATGTGTCTCCTTTGCCTAATGAGTTTGGCTCCTTCTTGTTGAATCCTGATAGAGCGGCTTCTGCCGATTCCTTGATCACTGAGAATGAAGTTATTGTAAATGGGATCCTTCATGATCCTCATTTTACTCTCACCGAGGATATTGGTAGCAGCAATGGACATGATAGATCTATCAAGGTCAGTTTGGCAAGTCTCTACTATTCTTATCAGCTTACTGCACCTCGCATCAAACATCAAACCGTGTTTTCTTTAATCAGGAAACTTCAGTTAGCTCAGATAATATCGTCGCTACTTTCTAAGATTTCTTATATTTGCATGATGTTGAGAGTATTCAATTGTTCTGTTGTTTGATGCGGAGGCTAGTGCGATATCTTTAGCTTCATTTGCAGCATCCACATATATATTGTAAGTTGCTGTTTTTCTGAGAATATGGGTTGGAATTCTAGAGTGTCTTTTTTATATCCCTTTTCTCTTTGCGCAGGAAAAGGTTAGACAAACCATGGAAAGAGCATTCTGGGATGGTGTAATTGAGTCCATGGAAGGGGAGGAACCCCAGTATGATCGGGTTATTGAGTTGATGAAAGAGGTGAGAGACGAGCTTTGTAAAATTGCCCCTGAAAGCTGGAAAGAGGAGATAAATGGGGCTATTGATGTAGACCTTCTTTCTCAGGTATATAGAGTTTGAATTTCGCGTGGAAACTTCTGGTTGGAGATCCTCATGTTTAAAAGGAAGGGGACTTTTTATGTGATTCTCTAATGTGGATCAGGTGTTGAAGTCTGGGAATCTGGATGATAATTATTTGGGCAGGATAT
Source organism: Melastoma candidum (assembly GCA_023653495.1). Classification (NCBI taxonomy): domain Eukaryota; kingdom Viridiplantae; phylum Streptophyta; class Magnoliopsida; order Myrtales; family Melastomataceae; genus Melastoma; species Melastoma candidum. Next base: position 717,883 of record CM042889.1, on the reverse strand, counting down.
TAGAGTTTGCACTGGTTACCTTGCAGAAGCTCTCTTCTCCAGCAAGTGAAGCTAAACTAAAGAGTAGCCATCAACAATTACTGAGAGAACTTGCTGAGATATGTACAGCAGCTAATGCCCAGAACAATGCACATGCTGTTGCGATGACGAGGGGTCTGCGTTTTGTTTTAGAAGAGATTCAGGTGCCCGTCAGTCAGATTATACAAGTTTACACGTGGTCCGTGATGGTGGTTATCATTTTCTGGTTTCTAAACGATCTAAGAAAATACTTCATTTCTTCTGTCAGGCCCTCAAGTTGGAGATTAGCAAAGCACGGATTCAGCTTATAATTCCAATGCTCAAGGGTGAAGCTGGCTTTGATTACCTGAGGACTGCTTTTGCTAATCGTTGTGGGCCTCCAGCTGATGCCATGAGACGGTTGCCCTTGACGGTGGAGTGGTTGTCATCTCTAAAATCCAGCATAGACCTGGAGTGGAATGAGCATACATCTTCCCTGTCGTCGTTGATGAGCCAGGACGGTGCATCTCATGCAAGTATTCCTTCCAATCTCAGAACGGGTGGAAACTTTGTGGTCAACTATAAAACGAGTGAAAATCCTAGTGGAGCATCTTCTGAGTACTCTGCAGGTTATATGCACATCTCTTTCATTCTGAGGGGAAGATATGATTGGTGCTTCTGTTTTTCAGGCTAACCAATTCCGATGATTTGTTTCTTGGCATGCAGGTAGTCAAGAGAGCGAGTGTAAGGGGGAGAGGGTCGATCTCACAGCAAGGATTGGTCTCTTGAAGTTGGTGTGTAGAGTATCGGCTTTGACGCAGGATACTTTGCCAGAAACTTTTGTCCTCAACCTCCACAGGCTTAGATCTATCCAGGCTCAAATGCAGAAGATCATCGTCATCGCAACCTGGTAACTAAATTTCTCCTTCTCACAGGCGAAGAATCTGTTGGAATCTCGACTTAAGATAAATGTGTTAACGTTTTTAATGTTTGATTTTGTTGGTAAACTGCAGCATTCTTATCTGCCGACAAATTCTTCTAAGCAAGCGGGTGGCCACCAGTGTGGCGGATATGGAGGGCATTTTGTCTAGGTGCATCCAGAGTCTTGTAGACCTTCTGGACAAAGTTGAAGATGTCTGCGTAGAACAGATTGTGGAAGCGCTGAGTGATTTCCCTAGAAACGGGGAGTTGTTGGACACCGAGAGTCACCAGTCCAGGCAGCTCATGGCCAGGATGCTGGCCAAGAGCCTGCAGGCGGGAGACCCCGTATTCGAGAGGGTCTCACACGCCGTTTACCTGGCAGCGAGGGCAATTGTCCTTGGGGGCTCAAGTCCGGCCACAAAAAAGCTGGCTGAGGTGGCTCTGCGGCCAATAGGGGCAGTAGTGCTGACAGAGAGGGTGGCAGAAGCGGCCCAAAGGGTGGCCGTTGCTGCTGCTGTGTCCGCACGCATCCATGAACCATGGTACACACTTATTAAGGGTGTGCTGTGAATATAGTTTCGAGTAAAATATGATTTATGTGAAGATGTCTGTCTGGAGAATGAAGTGGTGTGAGATATATGTGTGGGGGGGGGGGGGGTGGTTGGGGGATGTAGTTGTAAATAAGATGTGCATGTGATCGTCGCCCTGTGTATGTTGTGTAAATAACTTAATTTAGAGTTTTTATTGTTGTAATAATAATAATAAAGTCCATTTTACTCCTTGCAATGGGGAGGGAATGGTGGATCTAATTGGGCCTATGTATTTGTAGCCTTTTGCGGGCCCTTTATTTGGGCTTGTTTGTATGGGCTTGTAAGTCCAATTGTAGATATATTGGGCTCTGGTTGATTCAAACCATGGACTGATTGGACAGGCCTTTGGGCTCTAGCCCGGTCTTACTTGATTTATGTAATTCCTTTTCCCATAAAAATATTTAAGCTGATCACAATTTTCTGGTGAACCAAAAAGAGAATCCCTTAATTTCTCTAAGTTTCGTGGGTCTATCTATCAAAAGATAACATCCCCTCACTTATCTTTTTTCTCCATTTGATATTCTACCGTTTCATATCATTCTCCCAACTTTTTTCTCCTCTAAAAAGATAAGCAAGACTAACGTCTAGTCTTAACACAAGTTGCCCAGCGGCGGGGGCACAAATGATTAAATCCTTAAAAACCGAAAAGAAGTTCCGACCATTATCCCCTTTGTATTTCTTTCCTACGGCCTGTTGATTAAAAAAAAAACTTGATGATGGGTGAAGAGATCCTACAAAACCTTTTTAACTAATATTTTTTTTTTGTTATCCCTCTTCAGTCTATTATATAAATCGTACAAAATCTTTATGAGGTACGTACCTTTTGTTCGCCCCCATTTTTGATTAAAAAATAATAAAGACCTGCTGCTGCCCCTTCCTTTTATTCCTTATAATTCCGCCTTAGATTCGAGATCCTCGTATAACTCGTCGCCCCCCGTTTTCTCCTCAAGATCAATGGAGGCAGCCTGCGAATCCGACTCTTGAGTTTCGGGATCCTTGTCCAGTGATTTCTCCTCGATGTCAGGCGACATAGAAGCTGCACCCGGTGCATGTCCGGGACCAACAGATGTTACGGGTGGTTCTGTCGGATTGGGTTCATCATCATCGCCCATGATTTTCACGGTGAACTGTCTGGCTTCTGAGTCCAGGTCAGTCCACTCCGGAACGATTCTCCTTGCACCCTGCCCCAAGAAAGGAATAATTTCCAACCCCAAACCCTTCCGAAAAATGAATGAAAGGAAGGCAATCATAATAATCAATTGCTTAGCAGGAAGAAAGTACCTGAAGCTTGGGTTCTTTCGTCATCGGGTTGTTGCAAAGGTCAATGGTCTTTGCCCTCGATTTAGTGGCGGTCCCGCACCAGGATTCACACCACAGCCATTCTTGGGGGAGAGAAAAGATTGGCACGGTGTGCTGAGCATAATTAGGAAGGTCCTGAAACATCAAGATCCCCCCGGGTTAAGGATACTGCTTCAAGCAAATGCGAGTTCCAATCATGCATGCATAGTGAGATTGAATAACCATGTGAATACCGACCGACCTGATCTAGATTGGACAGACTATTTGGATCCTTGCTCAGAGATTCATAAAAGACTCTTAAGTTATCTCCCGCAGCAGTCTGCCGAAACTTCACCAAATCCACCACATACAGCGCACTGCACATAACATCATTGATTTACTTGAAGATAAATTTCCACAACCTTTCACGCAAACAGGGCGGCATCAAGTTCACAAACCTAATGTGATATGGCCTTCCACGCAAATGTTCTTTCCAAAAACCCTGTAGTGTGGTGAAAAGATAAAAGATCAGACCAGATATTTCAAATACGTCGTCTTTGATTTACATTATTAACCGGACAGATGGAAAAGTCGCCATGAAATTTGCTTACTTGTCTCCAGAACCGATATCCATCCATCTCCTTGTTATTGTCACAAAAGGGAGTGTAAGCAAGAGGCCTGCCTTTCAGATCCATATCGTACAATTCCCCCATGTCAGCTCGCACTATCTGATCTGCATCAACGAATATAACCTGTGCACAAATATGGGTTCAGGACGAGAGATTCAAATTCAACTAAACTAACACGCGATTAAGCTTGGAAAACGTACTAAAGTTAACACATACCTTTTCCAGAGAGAGTGGAAAAATAACATCAAGGAATAAGATTTTATATGCCCAAATAATCCTTTGCTTTTCTTTTTGCTTGTGCAACCACGATGGCCACTTGTAAGTGATGAGTTCATACTCGAAGCCATACTCACGAGCCATATGTGGTATCACATCCTAGGAAATTCAAGTCGAAATCTACAATCACGTACTGATAAAGAATTTCTTTATAAAATCAGCATGTGCCTGTCAGGTGTAAACAAACCTTGAACGGAGGGGATAGATAATTCTTTATGAACCAAAACTTTACAGGACGCTGTGTGTTCTTCAAGACACTTAGTATCATAATCTTCAGGAAGCGTTCGTATCTGTCAATGGTACCCACAAAATTGATAGGTACGCCGTTAGAATAAGCTAGAGGAAGAAAAACGGACAATCGGAAAGAAAAGAATTGTCTTTCCTGTTTACTAGTCATGTCGAGTTTACTTCAAGAAGAACAACAAAGGGCAGAGTAAGATGGCTAATAATGAATGTCTCCTCGACATTAGTGCAGCCGCAGCTGGTGGAAGTATACCAGCTAATTAAAAAATGAAGGTACAGAAAGGAGCTAGAAGTTCTTACAGGTGTCCTGAGGCAACAGAAAAAATATTGATTGTCCTTCCATGTCGTCCTCCCTTCCCATGCTGCAAAAGAAAATGAAGAACGGAAGTTAATGACGTCAATTCCGCAAAATCGTTCATTTCTTGTATAAAATTATGCATATTCAAGCAACGGTCAAGAGAATTTAAGCAAAGGCACCTGGCAAATATATGCAACCAGTGACAAACACAAGGTAACTGAAAAGTAATTACTAGTCAACCACTCCAGATAAGCTAAAGATGATGATAAGTAATTAAACTTGTGACAGGATCTTTACTTCGACAAAAACTACAGTTTTACATTTTAAATAGCCAAAGCCGATGAATCAATGCTAATAAATAGAGACAAATTAAGTGCTTACACCTCGAGAAATCTTCAGTGTTCTTTTGATAATTATCTTCAATTTTTTGGTTCTTTAACATATGCATGTTAAAGTTTCACAAAACATTTGCTTGTGGGACACTGTATTGAAAGAAAGGTCAATGGTTGAGGAACTCACTTGGGAAGATTGCTTTTTCGACTGCTCACTTCCACCGAGTAGATCAGATGCCCACCTTAATATGTTAGAATTCCAACTATTCTGGTTTCCCTAAGAGAACATCACTTGTTAAAAGGAGAAAAACGTAGTCAGGCTCAAATGAGCAAATGCCGAAGAAAAAGATGGAAATCTGACCTTTTCTCTTGATTGATCATTGTCATCAGTGGAAGCCAGCAAACTTTCATGCTCCTTGCCTTTCTTTTTGCGAACTTCAAGATAGACCACCTTTCCTCGGAGATCATCTATAGTGATACGCTTTGAAGAAGGCCTACTCGCACTTGCACCCACAGTTTCCATCAAATGATAGAGTTCTGAACTTCTACCAGGGGCTAGTTGCAGATACCACACCCCAGGAGAAACTTTCATCTGCCAATAACCCAAATTGGCCATAACAAGGGTATCAACCAAATGAGGTTTGCTCTTTGTTCCAAGAATCAGTTGAAGGCCTCGTGGTGGATCATGGTCCTTCTCAGAACAGTGACCTAAGCAAGACAGAGTGTCAAACACATGCCCAGGGCTCTTATCATAAATGTAAATTCCATTACAAAATTACCGACCTGTCAGGACAAGAGACTCCAGCTGGAAGACAGCTTGAAGCGTTCTAGTTTCCCCAAGATTCTCAAGCAAGATATTGTCCAAATCATGGCTGTACACCTCAAATAAAAATAACATATTATTAACATTGAGACAAAATATACAACGTTCAGAAAGGAAATTTCGAAGCATCAGCAATATAAAACAGCCAGGCCAAAGGGCAGAAAACTTCAAAGTATCAAAGAAGAATGCATACACAGCAATAACAGGCTCAACAAGCCATGGTTCAGGAACGTCAAGATTCATGGTGAGTGTCTTCGACAATGGCATATTCGCAAAGAATGCTCTTGGGCCGTGGATCAAGTGGTCAATGATGCTATAATCATCCTACAAGATTGTAAATAAATTATGAGGAAACTCTGGAATTCAACCAAAAAAGGGTAAGCTTTGCATGATGACAAATAGGAGATACCAATGTCGGTGCCACAAATCTGTAATAATTCTTGAGAGGAAGATCGACAAGAGAGCTCTGCAGTATGACCGGATTTTTTTATGAGCTCAGTAAATGACAACACCAGAGAGTAAAAGAGGTTTCCGATATTGATAAGAAAATTCCAACGGATGCTTTCTATTCAAATGGAAACCACTGACAAAAAAACCAATTATTCAATATCTCATACATTAAGAATCCAGGGTAAAGGTAAAGAACCACCAACCCACACCTCAGACGTATACAAATAATCTAGCTAGTACATTCATTCTAAGATTTTCCGTGACTAGTGACTTCCAAAAGAAGCACAAGAAGATCACATGAAAGCTCCAATTGTTTAGTGAATATTTTCAGACCAAAATAATTGTATTTAATAACTTGAAGCGATGCTTGATAAATACAATTTATTATTTCTGGCCGAAATCTCTGTTAATTAATAACAAATAAGCCCCTCATCGTCAGACAGCTACATGTTCAAGAAACAGTGATACTTTCAGTTTATTCAGAATTTTGCACATGTAACGTCTTAAAAGTCATCAAAGGTGACATGCAGATGTATTCATTTAGTTTCTTTTGAAAAGAAAAAAGATATATACGATACATATCTATTTTAATGGCTATTAACGCAATCCCTTTTGCTCTTATGTACTTATACATCATCATCTAAAAAATAAGTTCGAGTCTCCCCAATGTAATATAATTAAGCAGAATCCAACATTACATGGGAGTTATCATTGAAGGGTAATAATAATTTAACATATAAATATAAGTTCTGCATTCTGAAGGTAAGTAATTGCTGAAGGACTATGACTCGGTTATTATTAAAAATACCAAGTTGCAAAAGTTTTAAACGGAAAGAGGAAGGCTATTCATCATGCTTACCATAGGATTCAACACGATTCTCATAGTTGGCTTAACATGTTTCCATAAGATTTGAAGAAGAGAAGCAAGCTTCTGTCCCAATGAGCTCAGTGGATCAATCACCACATCAACATGAAGACAAGAATTTTCATCACCTAAAGAAACAGAACTGCAAACAAGCCAAATCAGCATCGGTTCGAAAAAGCATTTATGTAAAAGTTAAAATGATATATGTTTTGTTGAAATCCAGAAAGGAAAAACCAAAACTCGTTGACAATGGGAACAATAGTCTTTAGTATTTCAAAAAAATGGACAGTCCTTACCTGTATTGAGCATTCAGAATCTCAAAACGTGCGCTTTCAGTACTTCTTTCTCTCTTTGCCATAGCAGATGATGAGACCATGATAACATCACTTATAAATTTGCTGCAAAAGAAGCATAAACAGTCTTGACTCCTGCAATATTTTTCTTAGGAAGGAAAACCCTTCAACTAACCTAGTCAGCATGTCCGGGTCTATATTTTGCCAATCAGCATCTTCAATTACTTCCATAACGTGCTTAATTCGTTGGTTGAACTCAACTGACTCAAGAAGTCGCAAATCATCACCTGTAAAACTGCTATTAGCAGAAGGGAACAACACCTGCAAAGAGATGCCCCATCCAATAAGTATAAGCACACGGTATGAGAAAGCTATAACCATATCAGAGAATAACATACACCAAAGCAATGATTGATCATCGTTATAAAAGACTCAACATTGGGTGCATAGTAGTAACTGGCACTACCTGAGAAGCTATCTCAGTGCATCAATAAAAATAATCAGCAAACAACCAATGTGCTCCCACAAAAAAAAAAATACTTGGCTAATAGAAATATTTCCTGATTTGTCATTGTATCTTGAAAAGACGGTCTAAGAAGCATAATTCCTAGCTTATTCCATAAAATAACCTGAGGTACACAGATTGCTCCATTTTCTTCAGTCTCAACGACAATAAAAACAGACACGGCGCATATTTCAAGTTACACTTCTTTACAAATTTCTGTTACCATTCTTATGTTGCTCAATTGTAACTAACGAACATGGAAGAGGGACTCATACTTTTAGACCACATTGTATTCTGGTTGTGTAGATTGGATAGATTTAAAAAGAATTTTTCCATAAAACAATCACGGGATCCCACTATTAGCCAGGCCCACAAAAATATGGAGGTGTAAGATCTGACTCTTTCTCCATTCGGTTTCAGTTCAAATATTACATTTACACTTTGTGAAACAGTTAACTAGACATACCCTTCCATTAGTAATGACCACATTGGCAGTTGATCTGGAGCCCAGCATCCTGTGCAAAAATTGGGCGACCTGTGAATAAAGGAAACAAGTTAACCAATTTGAAAAGCCTGGCATGCCTCTTATAAAATCGAACATAAGACTCTGCGCGAGAACAAGCATGACGAGTGTGAAAAGACATGAAAAAGTTGTGCAGCTTGTGAATAAGAGAAATAGATTAACCTATTTGAAAAATCATGCCTTTGAATAAATGAATAACACATAACCGTGAGTATGAAATGACGAGATAAAGATACGTTTTATTTCCTTTTTGCCAGCACAACACACATAAGTGCATAATAAATTAATTGAGTTGGAGAAGAGCGACTGCCCGGGGCTCTTATTGTAATTAAGTATTCAGTACAGGATTTTCTTTCCTTAGCATAAAAAGGTATTCCGCAAAAGTGAAAACTTGTACATGGAAGAAACCACCATGAACCAAAATTAAGGTATAAATATGATTGCCACATACATTACCCAACTGTTCTCTAATATTCTCAATGGAAGATCCAGGAAAAATGGATTTGAAAGCTTTAGCCGGTATTAGGTTTTCATCTGCTAGCTCATAAACTTTGTCCATGAACTGTTGAATGCTTTCATCAGATACAGAGGAACCAAACGCAAACTTTTGCTCATGAAACAAACAAAGCTGATCTAGAAACTTCAAAATCCCTTCTTTATGGCTGCAAGATGGAGAACATTTTAAAAAAAAATTAGTGCTCTTAATTTGGATTCACATTTGAGTGTAGTAGAGCTTGTAAAAGGTTAAGTTTCATCATGAGAATTTACCAACCTATAAGATGAAACAGCAGTTTCAAAAACTTTGGCAAAGATTAGACTAGATACGTTAATATTCTGACTATTGGTAAACAGCACAGCCAACCGAGCCAATTTTGACCCTTCAATCTGCATAACAGAATGAGAAAATGTAAAACAGCAAGAACACGCTGATGATATAGGATAGTTGTATAAAGTAATACTTCTATATCGTCACAAGCGTTTTAGAAAACTTTCTTTACGTGTTCTAAAACAAGGATACCAGATAATTTAGTCCTTCACGGAGCAACTTTATCCCTTTCTCCGACATTATATCAACAGCAAGGAGATGAGAAACCGGCTTCAAATCATCAACAGCTGGTAAATTCATAATGAAAGCCACATGTTACTAATATAAGCACCAAAATAACCTCAAAGTAGTAGGCAGACCATACTTACTTTCAGGTGAATGCAGGTAATTGATCTCATGAAGCACTGAATCCCTTCCCTCGGAAGAAGCAGAGAGGGAAACAAATCTCATTTGTGTCTTGCTTTCAGAAATAATCTACATCAACACCATGGATATAGGCTTGAGAAGCATAAATAAGCTATGCATAAAACTGTCTTTGATACATGAAGAATTACTCGCCTGTGGGTTATAGCGGCTAACTCCATTTTCTGTCAAGAACTTATCTAACACATTTGTGTGAGAATTAATGTGTCCATAATAAACTTGTTCCTGTATTTTTGGAAGTTCTTCATTCATTGCATTCAACAGAGCCTCCTGCAAGACAAAATTTCATTCTATAAGCCATCTGCAGCATAAGCAAACAAATAACTGGCTTGCACACTCATTTAAAAAAAAAATAATCGAGGTGCACATAGGGTCAAGAAACATCTTCAAAACAAAAGGAAATGAATTAGCATCTCATCGATAATTGAAAAAAAAGGAAAATTATCAGGCATCCTACCAAAGATAAGAAAAGGAAACAATAAAATCATTGTCATCGTCATCGTCGTAACTACTACTTATCAAACGCCACAATGAGAAATTCTACGTGAAAGCAAACCTATTTTTATTAAAGAAGTACCTCATTAGCTTCTAAGACAAGCCCATTCATTAGAAGATGAAATCCCCCGTTGCCGAAGCCCAATTTGTAAACAAATATTGAGCTTTCTTGAGCTGTTAATTGGAAACTCTGATCCCTCTCCAACTTTAATAGAATATCCTGTGGGGGAGTTTTTGTCTTTGGTCTAAGATGATCGTGCCATCAGACAAGCAAAAGTAATCAGGAAAAATCATCAAAAGCTTCAAAAGGCACATTAAAGATGAACAGTGTCTTGGAAAACTTACAGCACTGTATCCACAAAAGCTCCTTCAACATGATGCGCTTCAAGAGCATCATCAGAATCTGCAGACTCAATCCGTAGTCTATTCACCTGCAATGCATACACATTATTCCATGGTTGAAAAGTGGATGTTCACTCAAGCATCACATTTCAATGTTACCATATGGAGAAATGAAAAATAGGTCATAGTTTTTAATAGAAAAGCATATTCACACAGCAAAAGCAATGACGCCGAATCCCAAGAGATAATCATATTGTGATAAGCCAACGAAGTTATTCTTCGATAGCAATGTGGATTGTCATATAGTCAAATTATCAACCCAGGTAGAACAACAATTGCAACTAAAAGTTAACATCCATACGAACACGGTTATGCACAACAAATGATAAGGCACACAGATTATCTAACTTCAAGGATAATATAACAATCGCAGAAAATGTGAACCTGTTGAAAACAGCTTCCTATATCTACCAACACTAAGATCCAAAGAAAAATGCATAAACATCAACAATGTAGCCTGAATTGCACGCATACATTACTCAAAAATTGGAAAGCCGATTGTGTTCCGTGGTTTTCCTTGACATATAAAAAGAGGCGTATGATCTGGAGGAAAAACAAAATATGCAAGTGAGAGCAAGATCAACATTAAATGAAAGTAGAAAGCAAATAAATAAATAAATAATAAATAAGTAGAAAGCAAAGTGTAAAAGGCAAAAACCAGAAGGGACAGGTCCCCATTATATCTGGAATTCTTATCAATACTCTTTTCAATCCTCTCAATGAAGTCCATAGAGTAAAGCATAACACCAAATCTCACGGGAAGGTCATTATCGTAAAGAGATGTAATCATGTCAATTGTCTGCAATAATTACCCAAAATATGCATGTCAGACCTGTGTAATAGAAGTAGCAATTTTGATTTAAGAGAGACAACATGTGAAGTTGATGAGAAAACATGCCTCAAGACCACCAATCGATCCAGGATCAAGGACATAAACCGCATGATAAAGATTCTTGCGAATATAACGCTGTTGTCCAGGGAAGACAGGCATCAGAATCTACATCAGGGGAAAATGTTAAATTTTAAACATGGTTTTTGAGCTAATTTTGTTCTCGGTCCATAATAGCAAGATCCAAACTTCTTGAGAACACAATGAAATGACTGACCTCATTAAGGTTGCTCCGCCAACGTCGGTACCTAGCATCTTCCTCCAGGTTATTAAGATAGTGGACATGACTTGAGCGGAAGTCAATGCGGAGTGCACTAGATTCCGAGGGGGGCATACTTCTTAAAAGTTTCCTGATTGTGTTTCGTGGTATCTTGTGGAGCACATATCACATACAATCATACAACAGTTGTTTCAGACTGAAAACTTGAGGGTGAATGACAGAAGAGTTCTCAACAAACATTCCTCAAAATCACAGCTTCTAATTCCAATGAATCAAGGAACTGAATGAAAATGAGCAAGTTGCAACCAATGTTGAAGTCTATCTCAACACAAAAAAACAAAAGCGAGAAGAAGCCACATATTGAGAGAAAAGAACTTTTGACCCTCTGAAGATTCTACAATGCATAGGATCAATATATATGAACTCATCCTCACAAATTGTATTCCTAGTAATAGTATCGTTATGATAAAATCGTCACAAATGGTTAGCCATTTCAGTCCTTAAAAAAGAAGACAGTTTCCAAAAGTCTTACTGTGTTTAATTGCTTAAAAATGTGAAATTTATTAAGTGCTAATCTAGTAAAAGCACAATCATATAAAAGGATCCAAGGGATGATAACATTTATGCTACTTTCATCTGTACCTGGGAAAAGAGCAATATATATATAAAGACAAAATTCATATTGCACTGCAGAAGCTAATCATCAGAACTGGTTACCTTCATTCTTGCAAATTGATCCGCTAAAGATAAATCTTGGTGTACAAGATCAATTAATCTGCAAAAAAATACTCTTATATTTACTGAAAAGACGAATATAACTAACGCAGAATGTGACTTCTCAAAAATAAAAGAAGCTAAAGTACAAAGTGTACCATCAAAATTATCAACAGTTATACTTTAAGATACAATTCAACCATAGGCAGCGTCTTCCACCACTAGGCTCATGATAAGTCATTTCCTCTGTAATGTTCAGGTAAAGCATATTTATAAATTGCTTAAATGGCATTGGCTCAAATGATTTTTTTTATAATAACATTTCTGTTTGATTTATCAATTGTGGTTGAAATAGCGTAAACTCAACTAACATCCAGCTAATCAAGAGGCCAGAAAAAAAATCATGATAACATACACAACACTGGAAGCCAACCAAAAGGCAAGGGCAATGGTCCATTCAAGCAATGTATCAGGCTTGAATGAATATAACTAAAGTAGAACAAAAAGAATATTAACATATACGTATTAAGATGATTTACTCTTGAAGAGTGAAAAAAGAAGCACAACTTCACTACAATGGATACTGCAGTGAACTACAAAAGGAAAAAAAAAGACCCCCTGAAGGGAAAGGTGACGACAATTTCCATTTAAGGAAAGAGAGGAAGAAAACTTGTGCAGATCATCACTAAGAGCACTACTTGCAGGGGGTATCTCTTCAAATAATTGAAAAATGCATGTCACTCTTATGTGCCACAATCATATGGCATCTCTGGCTAAGGAGGAATCACAATGCCTTCAAGGGACGAACATCCACAAGGGACTATAAGGAAACCAATCTGGCAAGAGCTGCCGAAATACAAGCTCTACTCGGAAAGCACAGAAAACAAAGAAAAAGCACCCTTTCCAAGACCAACACAAGCTCAGCCAATGAATACCAAGGCTACGAACCATCCAGAACACACCTTTTTAACTTAAACACAGACGCAACAGTACACAAGGCAACAAATAAAGTGGGGCAAGGTGGTGTGGTTAGAGATCAAAAGGGCACCTAGATCGGAGGCTTCTGCCCGAATCAACTGATCACAAACTACCTAGTTGCAGAAGCTATGGCATTACATGAAGGGATTAGACTAGCGAAACAACTAGGTTGTATGAGCTTCAGCTTCAGAGTCTTTGGTAGTGGATTATCCAGGTTGATCTAAATGCATAGTCGAGCCAGAATTAGCTTTTCTAGGTTGTAGGTTTTGCCATCAATCTTGGCTGGTTTCCCTATCACCTCTCCTATTTTTCAGAGACTTTCCTTGCTGTAAAACTCCACTGGCAGATTAGGGAGTCTAATCCAAACCATAGTGTGACCTAGCTTTGCATTCTTGGGTTAAACATGGGTTCCCATTTCCTTACTGTGATTAGGATGACGCTGTAGAACCATAGTCCCGCATGAAGAACAAATTCCATATCCTTAGCATGAAAAAGTCTCACCAGCAAATAACCTGATCCTAGTGGGTGAAAGGTGAATGCAAGGGATTTCTTCCAAAGCTTCCTTAGCTTCTACATAAGTGGCTCCGGGTCGATGATCGCTCCCAGCAGCTTAACTATCACTGCATTCTTCCACTACTCATACAGGTGGGAGAGTTCTTCCTCGGTGAATGTGACTGTGTGGGTCTTCCTCCAGAGTGCGAGTTGTTGTTGTCTGCTTGATTGTCGGCTTTCCTATCACTTGACCTTATGTATTCCTTTGGTTTAGAAGAGCTTCCTTGTACGAAACTTGGCGGACAGGGGTATTTATTTGGCCTTGAGAGATATAGGGGTAGGCTGTTGGTTTGGGTGGAGATTTGGTGAAGGTATGGTGATGGTTTCATGGTTACTGTTTGTGGGGTGTTTGTTGCCATTGTGTTTTTTGGTAGGGAGGATTTTAGAGAGAGAAAATTTTAGATAGAGGCATTGCCCGAGAAAATTAAACGCTTTGGCTTTTGACTAATCCATTTTCCCTAGCTACCAAAAAAAAAGGTGTCTCAGATCACTTATGTGGGAAGGGAACAGAGCAAGTTTGCTGACAAGCAAGCTAAAACGGCTCTTCAGCAGGAGGAAAACAAGACAACCTTTTGTTTCCCCCCAGATTTTGTTTTGGACTATTTACATGGAGATCTTCCATGTCCGCATTTGACTGGTTTTTATTTAGCGCATTTCCTTTCCACCAAAAAAATAAAAATGAGGGAGAAATTAAACGTGAGACTGATTCAATGCCTTACTGAAAAAGGTCCACATCTTCCACATTGATCAAGGCACCATTGAGAGCCATCAAGGATTTCCCAGGCGGAATCATGCGCTGGTTAGCAAGTATCTCTTCTTTGATCGACTCATTGAGCTGTAAGTAAAAAAAAAATGTAACGGGTAACGACCTTCGAAAACCAGAAATCAACTAATAAAACTGGGTACAAAGCAAAACAAAATAAATAGATAAAAAGCCAAGAATAATCTTAGATTAACCAAATTTAACATTTTCCTGAAAAAGAGTACCTTCATCCGTGACAAAGAAGAAACAACACTAGGAAAATTCTGACTGATGTCGAGCATGGATTGTAAAGGATCTGATGATTGAACTATTCGCTGCGCTGTCTGATGCCCCAAATCTGTTCAAAAAACATTCATCAGAAACATATGATGCCTTTCCAGAACAAAACACTTGCTATGGGTTACCTTTTAGCTCCCAAACATCAAGGCTATCTGAGATAGTAGATGAAAGCATATAATCCCTAAAAGCCATGATTTCGGATGCCAGCTCTGGTCTGCGTTCCTACAAGGAATAACAGAACCAGTAAATAATATCAAAATTGTATATCCCATTATATTAGATAGTCAACCTTCAGATCTTTGCACAGGGATAGCTGATGACCAAAAAAAAAATTGAAGACCAGATACCAACTCAAATATCAACAAAAAATTTCATCTCTTATCCTAAACGCATTTTCCTTCCACTACAATTACTAAAAGAGAAGACAATTCAGAATTGAGAAGGGCATGCTTCCAAACATATTCAGTTTTCTATAATAAATGGAACCATTTAGAGCCCAAATCATGCACACACACACATGCATTAAGAAAAAGGGGCAGAAAAATAAAAAGAAATCAGAAAAGATGCTTGACAGACCAGGATCTTGGAAAAAACGAATCCCCTCACATCTTGGCTAAGATCCTCCGTCCGAGGGTCCTCTAAAGTTACTCCTGAAAATTACTAAAACGTTCAGATAACATCAGAAGTGAGAGGATAAGTATCAGACAAGCAATCACAATAAAACCAAAACTGTTCTTTTCTTTATAAAATAAAATAAAATAGCTGCGGCGAAATTGACACCAACCAATGGTTAAGATATAGAATCATAAGGATCCTTTTTTGCTGCAAACATAACATTCAGTTCTACCGCAAACTTCAAAGAAAAATCATACTGATAAGTGACCTTAAAAAGTTTAAATGTAGCACTCACACTAATGCCATAGTATCCTACAATTAATGAGGTGGAAATAAATTTTATTTTCTTCTGAAATCCCCACTTACAGATCAGCATTGAGCATCCACACAAGGACACAATCATTTGGCTATTAGATTATTTACCCAGGTGGACCAAGAAATCCCGGGGAGACAAATGCCAGGAAATTGTAGCATTCTAAATTTGTATATGAATATGATGTTTGGTTTGTGTTATAAATGAGACATGCACAAAAGCAGGCGGTAAAATGACACATATACTTCACTACAATTAAATGATAAGAAATAGTTTTAAATTTCCCATTTAACAATCCTCGTAGTGAACTGTGTAGGCATCTTTTTGGCTTAAGCCTAAAGCGTCAACGGTAAACGTGAAATTTTCAACAAATAAACAAGTTGAGGTCCATGAAAAAAAATACCGAAAATCCCACCTCTTAAGATCATGATTAAATACATCCAATGCATGGATGGAAAGTGAGTTCAATATAAGGCAGATATCTCCAAGTTTAACAATACAGCCGCAAGAAGTTGAAATGGCATAAGAAAACACAGGCCATATCACCCCATACAGTTATCTATTAACAAACCTTTCTTCACTGCACTATCATCCATAGCCTTGTATTCCATGTTTTTCAACGCAAGCTCAACACCATAACCACCCAACTTTGAAAACTCTTCAGTTCCAACAGCGCCACAATGCCCAACTTTTGCTTCACATCCAGAAGGTAACACAGGCCTCAAGACATATGTCACCCTTCCCTAACATTTAAAGTTCAAAACTTAGGTTCAACATCACAAGTCATACATGCAGTTTGTCAGGGGACCCAAAAATTTCCCATTAAAAAGTTTGGCGATAAAAAATAGATGTCAATAAATAAAGCAACAAACTTATGCATAATATCAGGTAGTGATGCTCATTGTCATAGATAAGAGAATGAACTTATCACATCAAGACATGATAGAAATAAGTCATTGTCATTGCACTGACCAAAATAAAACTCCGAAGAATAGGTCTTTAAACAGACTTCAGCATTTACTTTTCATTTTACAAACAGAACAATACATTATGTTTGTACAGTTAGATCAACCATGGCCACCGTTGCTTATAAGCAAGGTTTGTGCTGTTGTTTCTAGAACTAATTATAGGGTATAAGAATGATCAAACGTTAACCCAGCAAGGTTAGATAAACTATATAAAATTTCTGACAGAAAGAGAAACTAATGCAAAAGTAATTGGCATTATTTTTTATTGTTTCCCTCCAGTGTCAACATCACCCAAAGACTCACGACCCCTTAGTCATCACCTTTACACATGTTTGGAGAATGCATCAAAAACCATATAGAATCAAATCACATGAATGTAAACAAAAGCAACTGAAAGAACAAAAAAGGAGAAGAAAACCTTTTTGGCAGCCTCGGCAAGAGTACCATGAAATCCCGTCAAGCACTCAGTTTCAAGAGCTCCATACAATACAGCAACAGGAGTACTTGTGTTGGAGTCTGGATAGATGTGGTCAAAGTCAAAGATCTCAGGCTGCAGAAATGCCTCTCCACCGCTGCTCGCATAAATAAGACCACAATTAAAACACAAACAGGCAGACTGGCGATAAGGGAGGGGGGGGGGGAGATTACTGCTTTGGATAAGTATCAAGCCACAACACCAACTCAGCAACGTCGAAAAAGAGTGCTCCTCCAGTATCAACCCAACAACATTTCCCACTTGGGCTAGCGAGATTTCTGCCAACGAGCAATGACTCGTGATTTCTGCTACTTGAGCTTTCACTTCTTGTGCCAGTATCTTCCACCAACGGAAAAGAAGAGAGAGATTCTTCGGCGAGTTGTCGGTAGACCACTAGTCTTGGAGAGGCCGATCTTAGAAGAAGAGAGAATTCATACAGCGGCCCCAAAGAGACACCCAACAGAGACCGGCCCAGGCTAGAAATTTTCTTGAGGCACTCCCTTGCCGTGTAAGAATCACGCTCATTTTCTCCATCATAAACCCATCCCTCAAGAAACTTCCAGAAGAGGTCATTACTTTCTTTGGACAGCAACTCCCTGGACACACAGGAAAAGGATGTCCACTCAAGGAAAGAAAAAATTAATTCCCCGATATATTCTAACTCAAGTCAACAAATGCAAGAAAACCTCATCCCATGGAAATGGCCCTCAAGTAAACAATCTCCATTACTAAACATTTGATTAACGCTAAAGGCATTCTCCATAAACACACATCATCCCTCTGTGAATAAAAGAATGTCCATTCTTAATTCCACTAGCCTATCCACTAAAACTCCCATCTGACGAGAACGATCCAAAACACCATGAGGAGTAGCGGCCAAGAACCAAAAACATCATCAAGAAACACCGCCTCACCCGGCTTCTAGAAGCAACGGAGTGCCGGACCACTTGGCACGGAGAGCGACCTCGACGTTCTTCGGCCTGCGCGATTCCGCAACTCCGACGGCGGCCAATCCCAACCCCAAGCAGGCGAGCAACACGAGAACGAACGGAACCCTAGATCGACCGAATTGGAGCTTCATTTGGTCGCCAGATTCCCTGATCGGCTTTCTTCCGTCGGGTGCGGGGCTACCGCAAGGACATTCGATCCGCAAAAGGGGACGGCCAAATGCAGTGGTAAGTCAAGTGGAAGGTCGTCGGAGAATTCGTGCTCCTGCTTTTTCTTTTTTATAGTGGGGGGGCGGGGGGCTAATGGATGGGCCGGGCCTTTATCTTGGGCTCCTTTCTAAGGAATGGGCTGGAGCCCAACGCGTATGACCCATTATGGGCTTCCACTCAGAGAGGAAATAGGCCCATTGTCTTCCGAAATGGAATTGGCATATAAAATTTTGATTCTTATTAAACTAACATTTTCTAAAGAAAAGCCATAACAGCATATTCCATGTGGATTGGATTAACCATATCTAGAAAATGAATTGAGAAGAGAAAAGATATATAGTTTTGATCAAACTTGTAAGGTGTAGGATAGTCATAACTCTTCCGGTGCTTGTATCTTTCATCATTTACTGTCGCAGGACTCTGTTCGTGCTGAAAAATTTGCTTTCTTCGCCGGCTATTGTAGAGTGTAGCCGCCCGCCAGCCCAGCCATTGTTTAACGGTCGAGCTGCGACGCGAGCAGGATCTCCGGCCACGCGGGTCCCCTCGTGCCGGGGTTCGAACTCGGGAAGGCCTTGGGCCTTCCTCTGTTTCCTTCTCTGCCTATCCTCATCCCTTTCCTTCCTCAGCCAACTCTCTACTGTCCTCTAGAAGAGAAAACTCTTAACGTTGTTAGAGCGAATAAACGGTCGTGCAATCTTGATTTAGCAATTACCCATTTGATATCTGACTGGAGGAACAGGACATACCATCAGGGAGAGTTGGCTTTTCTGCTTTGCTTCTTCGATTGGTAATGCCAACTGCAGCTTCCCGTGAGCAACATAAACCTGCAAGCGAACGGGGAAAACGTTTGGTTTTGAAAATGAATCCGAGGGGTACCATGAGATCGGTGAGCCACTTACGATATGAGTTGGCCAATCATCCAGCCCGTCAAATATGTGGGTGGCGTAGATAATAGTTGCGCCTCTCTCTTGGCAGTCTTTTCTCAGGAAATCCAAGAGATCAGCTCTCGCTAGCACATCGAGGTCAACAGTAATCTCATCGAGAAGAAGCACCTGACACCACAAGGAAGCAGGAGCAAATATGACCAGACATATGTTGAAGAAATGCCAATATTCCATCCCAGAATCTAGTAGCAAAGCTTGTCGGTGCAAAATTGACATGTTTCCAACAAGAGGGAGAAATACCATGAATGGCTTGAGTAAACCCATGCATATTTGCACCCTTCTTCTCTGGCCATCGGAAACCTTGTGCATTCTCCACGTTAGATCGATGTCCAGCACCTGAGTTGGAGAGCTAAACTTAACGAAGAAAACATACGACTTCCCATTCACAGGAAAGAATAGAGAGAAAGGAATCGTCTCAAATTGGCTCCCGGAGATATGACCATCGGCTTCGCTCTTCAGCTGCTGCACGTGCCAGCAAACCCATAACCATGGAAATTTACCTTAATCAACTCATCCCGTCTGCGAGGATCAATCCCGGTCACCCCAAATATCATCTTTTGGGCAGACACATCCATTTGTATGGGAACTTCGAAGCCGGCAAAGGCAACTTCTCGCCTCCACTGCATAAGCCCGCCAAACATCAGAAAAATCAAAGCCCATTCCTGGAACATTTTTGTCCACAAAGGAACATCCAGCCGAGGCTCCCATGGACACAGACCGAACACACCAGAAAAGAAGCTGAGAGATAAAAAAGAAAGAAAATCACAGACCTCGCCGCCGAGATAGGAGAGGTCTCCGGAGGAGGTGAGGGCGGTGTCGTGGAAAGCGGACCTCCCGAGCACACGAACCATGTGAGGCTCCACCATGTGCTTCCCTCCCAGGATCTTCAGTATGGTCGTCTTACCTGAAACACAACCACCGCCAACAAACAAACAAGCAAAAAGCAACGTCAAACCTCACGATCCCCATGGGGGAACCACGACGAACCAACAGCAAAACGTGGAGGAGGGAAACCGGCTCCGTTGGATCCAACGAGGAGGCAGCGATCGCAGGAACGGAGGGTGAGGTGGAAGTCGTCGATGAGGGGCTTGGAGTCAGGAGGCGGGTGGCCGTCGATCCCGGGGTAGGTGAAACTGAGCCCGCTGATCTCCACCGTCGCCGCCATTGCTTGGGAAATTCGGCCGACGCTTCCCAATACTCGGGTCTGGTCGGGTCGGGGCGGTTGAATTGCTTTTATTGGGGGGATGGAGGTGACGTGGCTTGTTGTCCTTCCTTCGATAACTTAGGAACACTTTAATTATTTTATTATTATTTCAATTGATAGCCCATCGAATTACTAGTAAGACTAAATTGATTAGAATACAAGTCAAACGGCTGGAATTATGTTATATCGATCCACTAACCGCAAAATTCATTGTAAAGTTTGCAAACAACCTAAGAAACATACACGTCGAAGAAGGGATCACCACAAACCAGCCAGCCCTTCTTCCACACGTCGCATCGCTGGATCGTTCCCAGTGGTTGCGTCGTACCGGGCCGACGAGCCGGAACCTCAAGGATGTAGAGCGAGTCATGCCTCGGACTAATGGAGGATGTATGCTAATCACCCGATCTTTGCGCAAAACTGAAATACTTCTACAGTTCCAGGATTTTACAACTAGCTATGTATTCATGGTCATGCAAAACGGACAGTAATCACGACGAGGGAACTTCGGACGACAGTCCCCTGCCAATCCCCTATAACCAACAATTACACGATCATCGTCATGGCGTATCGACATAGATGCGACTACAGCTATTTCCTCCTGCTCCTGTGGTCTTCGAAGTTTTTCAGAATAAGTCTCTTGAGGAAGGGCTTAATCCGCTCTAACTTGACAAGCTCTAATGGTCAACAGTGTTCCTGCTTTTAAAGCATCATGTGCTGCACCATGCATTTTAACCCAGCTCTGTTCTGATATACGAAGATCGTGATCTTTTGTGATGTGTGCTGTGCTCTACCTGACACCGCATGTTGACGTAAATTTTGCTGCATTTCCTCAATATTCTCATTTGCTGTTCCTCTCATTCTCACAATCAGGAACACCTAATGCACTGAATGTGATTTCCAATTTCCCATTCCTCGTTCTTGGCATCGCAGGGTCTTATACTCTGCCATTACAAGAACTAAGTTAGCTTCAGGTAAATGCACATATCGGGGAAAACCCGTCATTTATCTGCTCATAGTTGAGTTGGCTGGCCTGCTGTCCTGGGTGTTTCTGAGGGCATATTGTCGTCGAAGCCTGCCAGGTGAACTCTGGGGCTAGACAGTGTTATACGTTGGCGTTGCAGCTGTTGCAATTGGTTCTTCATGCAGGTTTTTTGACGATATCCGTCCCTATGCTATAATCTAATTCGTGCCTTGCATTACAATACCACTCATGGCTATTCTGTTGCCTCCCATGTACACGCACTCATCCTACTGGCTTTGGGCTGCAGGTTTCCATCTCCTCTTTCTGTATCCTCATGCGATGCCAAGTTCAAAGGCACTTGTTCCTTTTCCATTCTCACGGATAAAACCACTCCGTGGGCTGCAGCATTACTCGTTGGCGAAAACTGAAGAGGCTGAAGACAAACATTGAAGCGCCTCTGTGCTGCAATGGTTCTGATCTTTCTAACCATCATGCTAGCAAAGCGAGAAATTGACGAAGACAGGTACTCCCTTGACTCCATCTCTTATCGACAGCGGACATTGTTACTCATTGAACTAATTCGTCGATTTCACTCAGGGTGAGCCTCCTGGCGATATGGAAGATTTCATGGTATCGATTCAACAAGCAAGACGGTATGGACTGCACCTACACTAGTGTTTCTGTGGAAGAAGAGTCCCAACGCATCGCCACCTTCCCCCCTGTTTCGACAGATTTGTTCACCTGCTGAAAAATATCTGTACATAACTACATATACGTTGGAAGAACACCAGCTGAAAGAGTTTATTTACCATTTATTACGTATTGGTAAGTGAATAATTTGTGATTCTGTTGGATTCCTGGTTGGCAAGTGATTGGTCACTCCGACCAGGTTCAGATGAGGTAAGAAGATAAGGCAGGAGCACCCTGCAGCCGTCAGATGGATACGCCTCTCCGAATTCGACGGCTCAGATACATCCACCGAGATTGCCTTCCAACACCTCCATCCATTCATTGTATGCAAATAAATCCAACCCCATATCCATTTCCAATCACATTCCCCACATATTTGCCTGGATTCCAATTCCTCCATCGCCAGGTAAACAACCAAATGGCTTCCCTGTCAGCTGCCTCCGCGTCTTCCTTCGTGGGAACCCGTCTCGCGGGGGTGAGCTCTGCGTCTTCGTCCTCCTTGGGCAGAGTCCAGGCCCGGTTCGGTTTCGGTGGCAAGAAGCCTGTGAAGAAGCCAGCAAAGAAGTTCTCCGATGATAGGCCACTGTGGTACCCGGGAGCCACTGCTCCCGACTGGCTTGACGGGAGCCTGGTCGGTGACTATGGGTTTGACCCATTTGGGCTGGGGAAGCCTGCGGAGTACCTGCAGTTCGAGCTTGATTCTTTGGACCAGAACCTGGCGAAGAATGTCGCCGGTGATATCATCGGGACGAGGTTCGAGACCGGGGATGTGAAGTCGACCCCCTTCCAGCCTTACACTGAGGTGTTTGGGCTTCAGAGGTTCCGCGAGTGCGAACTGATCCATGGCAGGTGGGCCATGCTCGCCACCCTCGGCGCCCTCACCGTCGAGTGGCTCACCGGAGTCACCTGGCAAGATGCTGGCAAGGTAAAACAATCTACCAACTCTTTTGCACGTTCAAGAACGATCCCCAGTAAGTGCTGAATCCAAAATTCTCGTCCTAACAGGTGGAGCTGATAGAAGGCTCGTCATACCTCGGGCAGCCGCTCCCCTTCTCCATCACAACATTGATCTGGATCGAGGTGCTTGTGATCGGGTACATCGAGTTCCAGAGGAACGCCGAGCTCGACCCCGAGAAGAGGCTGTACCCTGGAGGGAAGTTCTTTGACCCACTGGGGCTGGCCTCCGACCCGGAGAAGAAGGCAACCCTCCAGTTGGCCGAGATCAAGCATGCACGGCTCGCCATGGTTGCCTTCCTCGGATTCGCGGTCCAAGCAGCAGCAACCGGGAAGGGACCGCTCAACAACTGGGCAACCCATCTGAGCGATCCTCTTCACACCACCATCATTGACACCTTCACTTCTTCATCCTAAACAAAAAACTCGCGTAACCTTTCTTCATCCACTCTTTTCCCTCTGTAAATGAATGAACATCAAGCCAGTCAGGCCCGACCGGCCGGCCGCGCAACGCGTAGAGGCCGGAAGATGTAAAACCTGATTCGCGAGAACTTTACTCTGTAGCCCCGGTATTATCCGCAGTGCCTGGATTCTTTTGGCAGTGGTATTGAGACTGTATTTGTTGTTGCTTGCTGTTACGTGAATGTCCATGTCTGGTAAAATTATGTTATAGCAACATCTTTTAAATTAAGATTATATAAAAAAAATTTCAAACATGAAAAATAATTTTAAAATTACTTACTTAATGATGTTAAATAATTATATTTCCTATAAGCATTTATTATAAATTAATGAAAATATTTCGCAAAAAGACGCTGATCACTGACGGAACTCTATTTCCGACAGGTTAACTTCGGTTAACAATCTCCTGCGTAGCCGTTGTCCACAATAGGGTCAAAAAATAGAATTTCGGACAGGAACAAGGATAAAAGGAGACGGCGGGTTTTGGGGAGTTGGGTTTCTTGGGGGTAACAACCCTTGGGACTCATCGAACTAAGCGACTCAACAATGCTGCGATCCGTCGGGGTATATGAGATCGGTTTTACTCGGTTACGGGAAGGGAGCGAGGAGGCTGCGAGATGGAGAGGAGGAAGGAGGCGGCCCAGGAGGAGGAGGAGGAGAAGGAGGACGAGTACGAGGAGGAGACGGTGATGGTGGCGGTGAATGCGAACCGGGGGAGGGGGAACAACTTCGAGGCCGTGGATTGGGCGATACGTCGCGTGGTTAGACCACGGAACAGGCTGGTGATCTTGGGGGTCTTGTGTGACGTCGGGTGGAAGACCTCCTGCTTCCCTTTCCACCGGGGTAGTTAGGACATTTGTTTTTCTTTGCTTTCCAGGCTTTGATGTTCATCTGTTGTCCGATTTGTTCAGCCGTAGTTGGATACTGGATTGATGTGGGATCCGAATTCTAGCGCTTGCCTTGATTGTGATGCGTCTTGTTTTTTGATAGACAGGGAAAGTTAGGATGACCCCATCAGGATTAAGGTTTCTGATTTACCGTCTCTTTCGGCACTGCATTGTTCTGCTTTTTTTCCTTAGGTAATGCTAGAATTTTGTAGGTGAAAGATGCGAGGCTCCGGTGCAGGCTGAAGTTGATCCTGGCGAACTCGAGCAAGAGATTACTGTAAAGAGGGCTGAATATAAGATTAGCCTTCAGCCATTCTATCAACGGTGCAAGAGAAATAAGGTATTTGGGCCACATTTGTTCTTGCTAATGAGTGGTGCTACACTGAGACGGGTGAACTGAGCAGGCATGTTGGTTCTTGGTTCTGCAGATAAAGATGGAAGTCAAAATCGCAGCAGGGTATTGTGTGAGGAAAATAACAGTTGAAGAATGCAGAGGTCGGAATATGTGCTGGATTGTCCTTGATGGGTACCCTTTCCAGATTCTGTGTTTCCCTGTGGCCTTTTGCACCTACAGGCTGTTCGGCTCCTGATTTGATGTCTTTTTGGAGTCATTCTGATTTTGGTGTTTTGGTTTTTCCTTTACGCAGTGATTTCAACAAACATAGAACCTATATTTATGGGCAAGTGAACTGCAATGTTGCCCTTGTAAAGGCAAAGGATGTGGTAACACTGATGCCATCAAAAGCAAAGCAGAAAGAGATTTCTCCCGAAACAAATCGGGGTGATGGCATTGAGCCTCCCATCAATGGTATGGAGACTGGCCGTTTATTGGAGCATGCTGATGCTGATGAGCCACATTGTCAATCATGCAATTGGTATCCACTCTCATGGAGGACGGGCATTCCTCAGTTATTCACTCAAACTGAGCTCGAGGCGATAACAAACGGGTTTCCCCCTGAAAGTATAATAAAGGATGAGGACAGCATCCAGACTTTTGGAGGCTTTTTCCATGGAATGCCTGTGTCGGTTAGTCGTTTCTCGGAAAATGACGAGCGTTTTTGGTCCAAGCTGAAGATCCTTTGTCAGGTAAGACACCGGAACATACTGAACCTGGTGGGTTATGGCTTCTCGGGGGGAATGTTCCTGCTCTTCGACTTACCTCCTATGGGAACCTTACAAGAAAACCTGCAAGGTATAAAGCTTAATAACGTCTAGTAGCATTCAAAGTAGATGTGAAGAAAAATGAAGAATAGTTTGGTTGCTTGGGATGCTGTAGATATGAATCAAATGATGTGGTTGCTATGTGATTCGATTTGCATTTGTTATGTAATATCTGAACGTATGTTCGTGTTTCACTCAGACACCTCATCTTTTAGAGACAAAGCTGTTAAACTCTGAACATTTGACAGGTGACGACTCCGCTAAAAGAATGACATGGAAAGAGAGATGGCAGATTGCTGCAGGAATTGGTGCTTGTCTGCGGTATCTTCATGAAGAATGTGTGGATGGACCTATTGTTCATCTCTCCGTCTGTTCTAACCATGTTGCGTATGCGTGCGGCTGTTTTGCGATGGTAAATTTTGTTCGATTGTCCTTTGCAAATCTGTCAGGTCTTCCACTGTTAGTTTCATGTTCCTGTAAGCTGGAATAAGACTCGTCATCGTCCGTTGTTGCTTAGCTTGCAAACTTCAGAAACGCCAGGTTTGTGAGAGACGACCATCCCCATTTGACAGATCCAACAACTCCGTAAGAAGCAAGTTTTAATTTACATTGTTTTTCACATGTGGAATGCGGATTGGTTTTGTATTTGGGATATTAATGTGGATTCAATTATGACTTTGTCTGATTGTTTTCTCTCTGTCACAAGAAAAGATCCTGGCAATCACTGCAACGAGACAATTCCCTCGCTATTGATGTCCATGACTATGGGATCCTCCTCCTGCAAATCATAACTGGGAAAAGCGGCTGTAGCTTTAACTCCGGGGATGTGGATTTGATGGACTGGGTGAGACCATGCAGTTCCTTTACAACATATCTCATAAGTCCAACTCGTGTTTAATTTGTCTTCAGCGTTCCCATCTTTGTTGGAGATCAGGCTTTGCCCGCCATTGAGAACGGTTACCTCGACATGGTGAAGGATCCCAGGTTAAGTGGCGGTTCCGATGGTATGTTGGTTGACCATATGGCGAAGGCTGCCTCGCTTTGCCTGAATGATTCCCAGGGTCGAGTTTCCATGACTGAGGTATGTTGTGTGCTACATTGTACTATAAGATAATCTTCATCCATGCAGTTTTGTCATGGTTCTAACATGCCCGATATCTCTTAATCATTAGCATTCATTAAAGTTAAATATGTAGCGCACGAATTGCAGGTCGTAGCAGTGGTCCAAGGTCATCGGATCGCAATGCTGCTGCTGTCCGACCATGTTCAGAAGGAATGATATTTCTGTACTAATACTATTGTGCTTGCTCATAGTAGTTCTTAGGGAGAAGAAACATCGAAAAGTTAAAACCCTTCCTGAAACTGGGATTTAATGAGGAAAGCTAATTGATATCATTCCATCCGCACCATTCTCCTGTTATTGGATCTATACTTGCAGGTATCCTCGAAGAAATCATTCGCCCTGTCGTGGTCGCACTTCATCTGGGAGATCCTCCTTTGTTGTAATCTTCTTCAGATTCTCCCTGTACTCAATGAGCGAATGAAGGGTGTTCTTTCTCTAGAACCACAGAGAAACCCGGCTTGCAGGTTTCCAATGGTAGCATGTCAACGGTAACCACGAGGCGGCTTCCCAGCTTACAGTGTTCCAAGAGCCTCGAAAGAACTGCAGACAAGAGAGACAGGAAATGCATCCTTTGATGATGTGCAGAGGTGCTCAAATTCGTTGGAACAAGAGAACCCCTTCACAAGGATGCAGCAGCAGGAGATAGAATCTTTCACTAAAGCAGCAGCAGTGTTACCTCGGGGTTGGAGAAGACGAGGGTGACAATAGTGGCCGCAGATGATTCGGTATCCGGAATTGAATGAAATGATATGTACGCTTTTTTTTTCTTCTTTAAATATGATCTTCTCATAACAACATTACCTACTTACCCGAGCATTATTTCTCATGAGTACTTACAGTTTCAGATCGTCCGAGAGACAAAACGGCATAGTTCGAACCCCTGCCGCCATCAGTTCAGAACAAGGAACCAAAGAGGCCGTCACGAGCGACCTCTGCAACTATTCATTTGCAGAAGATTGTGATTATGTTTAAGATTAGGATAATGAATGAAATGAATGACTGATTGATTACCTCTTGTGATGTGAGAGTTGGTGATTGTTCTTCTGAACATCCATTGCAGTGCAGATATTAATATTATCCACAGAGATGACAGTTGACGCAGCGACAATGTCAGGAGACTCGGCCCTTCTTCGACTCCCCCTCTGTTGCCATCCTCGTTGACATGATCACAGTCATGGTTGGGTGATTCGCTGACTTGGTGACGGCAAATGGGGCAAGTGTTATGGATGCACAACCAGGGGATGATGCAATCCGAGTGGTAGAAGTGGTCGCAGGGGAGCGCCCTGGCCTCACCCCCAACTTCAAACATCTCTTTGCAGATCGCGCAGTTCGGGTCATCTTCTAGTCGCTTGGGCGTGACTATGATCGTCGGCAGGGCATCGATCGCCGCTTCCGAGGCTGGCGGAGGTCCAGGGTGATCTGTTTGCGTCAACTCCTCGATCAACTCATTCACCGAGCGATCCCGCCCATTCGGAACGTCTTCTCTCCTATCGTCCTCAAGATGGTCAGGCTGCTGCAGTTCCAGGGACTGCAGCGTCATCCAAGCCGCCAAAAATGGCTCTATTTCCATTTCCGACAACCACACTGCACTTGATCTCAGTCCTCGGGTTCTTCCCTCTCCCGGTCGGATTGTTGGCCTATCCAACTCAGTCCTTCGGCGTCTGGGACTCGTCAAGAGAGCAGGCCTGTCCATGTGGAGGCCAGCCACCAACTCAGTCCCACAAGACGGGCACAACAGCCCATACTGTACATCAAAAGGGGCGAGCCGGGTAACCCTCCGGCAGGTTTGGCACCTGGAATAGTGAAAGGCCCTCGTCCTACGAATGTGACCAACGACAACAGGACGATGTGGACGCGACGACATATTTCCTGCCACGAACAAAGGATTGATCCTAGGACGGGGAATTTATAGGAAGAAGGATGTATTGATGCCTTATGGAAACAAATGGACGATGATGTTCTTTAAGGTTGTATGAATTTGGGTGTGGGAGGGAAAAGGAATGGCTTTAACGTGTTAACAAAGGGAATTGAATTATGCTTTGCTCTTGTACGTTAATCCAAGCCCAAATACTTTAAATTAAAATTTATTAGTTATTTCTTCCCTGTTTAATATAATTTTGGTTGCCATTGAATTTCACTGTGCAACACCGAGAGCATGGCCTTATCTCATCCTTATCCTCCTCTTTCAGCCACACCCTCTACATGTGGACAGCCAAGACTTGCTCCGGCCGCCGCGTCCCCTCTCCTGACTCCCCTGTCCTTTACTCCTGCTCGATCCCGTAACGTCGGTCTGTTGCCTCGAGATCGATGGAGGGTTGGGGTGTCATTCTTCCCCGCGTTCCTGAACCGAAACAAGAAGGACAAGGACCCCAAGGTTATCAAGGAAGAGCTACTTGACGCGATCGGTCCCCTTGACAGGGGAGCTGAGGCCACCCCCGAGGACCAAGAAAGGGTCGATGCTATCGCTCAGAAGCTCGAGGCTGTTAATCCCACGAAGGAGCCCCTCAAGTCCACGTTGCTCGATGGCAAGTGGGAGCTCATCTATACTACGTCGCAGTCTATCCTTCAAACTCAGGTATTGCGATGGAACCTGACTGGGTGACTCACTCGTTGGATCAATGAGATTTACGAGCACTGATTGAGAGTTTCTCGTCAAGCAATCATGGTAGAGGCCGAAGTTCTTGAGGTCGACCACAAACTACCAGGCGATCAATGTGGACTCGCTTCGGGCCCAGAATATGGAGTCCTGGCCATTCTTTAACCAGGTCTCGTTGATCACGTAATCTCGACGATATTTCATAATGAGATTGACCCGGGAGATCTGAAACTAGGCTGAGTTTGGCAGGTGACGGCAGATCTAACGCCAATGAACTCCAGGAAGGTTGCCGTGAAGTTCGACGTTTTTAAGATCGGCGGTCTGGTTAGTACACTAAAATCTGCCTGAATATAAGTATATTGTGTTCGGTATTGGCTTCAACGCATGTTTGAGGGTGTCGCGTGATGCACAATGAACTCAGTAGCGTCATGGCAGATACCGATCAAGGCACCTGGGAGAGCACGTGGCGAGCTTGAAATCACCTACTTGGACGAAGAACTCAGGTCAGGAGCTGATCCTCGATGAAACTGTTAAAAGAGTTCCAACATTTGGATCACGCTTCACCTCCTTCTGATTCTTCCAATGTTGTTCATCTTTTCCCTACATACAGAATATCGAGGGGCGACAAGGGGAACCTCTTTGTCCTGAAAATGGTCGATCCGTCCTACCGAGTACCGGTAGCATCAAAGTAGCGACTCCGCGAGGCCATCACGACAGTGCTCTTCTTGTATAGATTCTTGTTCCTGTCTTAAAGCCTTGAAACAACCCTTCCTGTTACATAGATCCGCGAACTTGCAAACAATGATGGGTTCCTCGGCATAAACGGGATCTGCTGACAAAACTAGCATGGTGTCCTGTTGAAGTTCTCGAACCTTGAACTTTGTGAAAAGTGTTGCCATCTAAATCGGGCAAATTCAAGTCCCATGTCGGTGAGGAAAAGGAGTCCGGCCTTGTATCTAAGTCTAAGCGGGTCACTCACTCTACAATCAATTGAATTTAGATAAGGGACTTATATGCCGGGCTTGACATATAAGCTGGTCCGATATTCTAACATGGTATCTGAACTCGGTTATGTCCGGTATAATTGATGATACGACATGGATTTGCCTTATTCAAACGTTATCATGTTTTGCAGACAAGAGGGAAAGGGCAAATATGTAACCCTCAATT
Organism: Melastoma candidum; assembly: GCA_023653495.1. Taxonomy (NCBI): domain Eukaryota; kingdom Viridiplantae; phylum Streptophyta; class Magnoliopsida; order Myrtales; family Melastomataceae; genus Melastoma; species Melastoma candidum. The sequence goes on along the minus strand of CM042889.1, from coordinate 687,636 downwards.
AAATTTAAGGACCGATGTGAGAATATCTAAAAATTGCTGTCATTTGGAGAAGACGAACCCTAATCCATTCCCAATCGACGGATCGGAATGAACGAAGCAGGGTGGAATCAATCGAAGGCGGAGAAGTGATCGGAAGGTGATCCGATCGATTGGCGGCGCTTTTGGCGATTTGTGACCATGAATCCGTTGACTTTGGTGAAGCGAATCCAGAAGATTAACTCGAGGGAGGCGGCGCTCGGCATTTCGGAGGAAGCTTCGTGGCACGCCAAGTACAAGGACTCCGCTTACGTCTACGTCGGCGGCATCCCCTTCGATCTCACCGAAGGGGATCTCCTCGCGGTTTTTGCTCAGTGAGTGTGCTCCTCCCGCTCGTCTTCGGAGGGTTTCTTGTTAACGATCGTCGTGCTTTGGTTGTTGCCTTGTTGAGGTGACCGATTGTTGGTTCGGCGCCGTGGTGGAGTTGGAGTTTCGATCAGCGGTTTTATGTCCTTGTGGCGTTGCATTTGCTTCGATGTTGGTGGGATAGTCTTGAGTTTTGTCTTTGATAGGTTTTGAACTTTCTTGCCCTCGTGAGATATCATCCCTCCTGCATATGAAAGGATGCTCGTTTCATGTTTCTTTTTAGTTGTTGATATCGAAAATGAGGTGGACTGAAGATTAGGGGATGGAGCAAAGTGACCGATTGGAGTTCCACCGGCTATTGCTGTTACGGTGTTTTAAGTCAGGTTTCCTCATGATTTCTGATGAATTTTCCACTTGCTGTTTTGGTTCAGGTATGGAGAAATTGTGGACGTGAATCTTATTAGAGACAAAGGTACCGGTAAATCAAAAGGGTTTGCTTTTGTTGCATACGAGGATCAAAGAAGTACAAATCTTGCTGTGGGTAGGTTCGCATTCCTTTGGGGAACTTGTGATTTTTCTTTTTTTGCCCGATTGCTTCATTTCTAACTGCTGCATTTACCGTTCAGATAACCTAAATGGAGCGCAAATTTTGGGTCGAGTCATTAGAGTTGACCACTGCAATGACTACAAGAAGAAGGAAGAGGAGGATGAGGAAGAATTACAGAGAAAGAGGGAAGAGCGAGGCGTGTGTCGGGCTTTCCAAAGAGGTGAATGTACTCGAGGAGCCGGTTGCAAGTTTTCTCACAATGAGCAAGTAAGATAACTAGTATAAAAACCATGATTCCATTAGTTTGTCTATATTACATCTTTGTGGATCATCTCTCACGTAATTTAAGATTGTTATCAGTCACGAAGTTTTGGTATCTGTTCATCGAAATAAGTACCCTCCAAAGTATGCTGATTACTTCATTTAAAATGCATATATTATCAATCCGAATGCCATGATTATTGTTTAGTTAAGAAAATGTAGCATCAATAATCAGTAGATGCTTCTAATTTCCTTGTAACTCTTAAAATAATTGGCCTAATATCTCACACGATTCTCATATCATGAAATTGAGAACATCCCGTTACTGCCAAATTGTTCCATTCGATTATGTCTGCTTGCTTATATTTACTTTCTTGTTTGATCTGTTTGGATATTATCCAAATTAGAGTTTCTGATGTCCTGTCAGCCATCCTTTAGTCATAATGTTCTCTGCGTGTGCAATTTCTTGAGCAGAGAGCTGCAAATACCGGATGGGGTGCTGAGGACAAGGAGCAGAAATGGGGTCATGACATGTATGATGGCCCGCGGAATGGTAGAAAAGAATCTGGCAAAGGCTCGAAAGAGTACCCTGCACGACATATGGTGACAGACATTAGTAGCTCCCGAGGCAGGCATGGGGATGACGATGCCAATCCCAAGTCAAAGGGAAGACTTGATAGGAGCGATGATGTGAATTTAAGGAAGAGGCTAGGAAAGGACGAAGATCCTGACCGCCGACACAGAGATAGTGATAGGAGGGATGTAAGACGGACAGACCGATACCGAGATGACGATGATGAAAACAGGGGCAGGCCCACCGGACGTCGGGAAAGCAGAGAGGAATACAGATCCAGAAGGGATGACGACAGAGATGACAGATCAAATTCCAGGTTGAGAGGGGATCATATAGACGCATCAGACGGGAAGAGATCAAAGAGACACGAGTCGGGATCATACCCAGATGAGGATCGAGGCAGGAAGAGTGACGATCGAAGCTCCGATCACGGGAGAGACAGGTCCTTGCATCGCCGCTAGCAGCCGAGTTACTTTGATACTTAATGCAGAGGGAGGCTGTAGATTAACCTTTTTCTGGGCATAATAGGATAATAGTTCGCTGTTTGGTCCGAGCCATGTATTTGTTCAACAAAAACACAACAATCCGTCTCCAAGAGAAAGGACACGGGAGAGATCTCATGTTCTTCAATTCTGTGTACTTTTCTGGCTGGTTATATGTTAGACGGGGTCGTTTTGGTATTAAGCTGAAATAGTCGCCAAAGGCGAATGGTCTGCTGTTAATTGTTTATTTAATTTATTCTCCGGTTCGGAACACGAGAATATCATTCAGATTTCTCCACGGGGAATTCCGGTAGCTCAACCTCGGCGAACTGTCTCGCACCCTACATCCGGATCATCTCCCCCCGGAGATCATGGCCCGATCGTCGGCGGCGTTGCCGACCATCACCACGACCGTCACGGTAGACAATCCCTCGTCATCCTCGTCCCGAGGGACGACGGCACTCGTCCTCAGGCTCAACAGGAGAGGCGACGATGAGGAGCCCAGGAGCAATAAGGGGAAGAAGAAGAAGGTTAGCTGGAAGGAAGGCACGGTCGACAACGAGTTCCTGCAGAGGAAGTCCTCCAAGAAGTGCTGCATCTTCCACAAGGAGAAGACCTTCGACGAGGACACCAGCAGCGATGAGGACGACGACGTCTGCGGCGGTAGTGGCCGCAGTCATCGTCGTGGTTGTTGCTCTGAAGGAGGCAGCCGTGACGGTTGTGCTGATTGATGGTAGTTAGGTTGGTGATTTGCGTGGTGTTGTTTTGATGAACCGTTCTCCCTCGTCGTTGATTTGACGGGATGATTGTTTGGTGTTGAAATACTAATGTTTTGTGGTGGCTTGGATATGACGCAGGTTAATGATACAGAGACGTCTGCCCTGAGGCGTGTGATGTTGCTGCGTGTGATTGTGATTTGTGGAGTTATCTCAGTTTTCTCTAGATTACTAGCAGGTTTTTATGAATCAAACATATGTTGCGTTTCAGCAACATAAATTTCGTTGACATGAGTGAATCTGGTATGACCTGTATTCGGAAGCTCTACAGATGTGATATATGTAAGTATATAAAGGTCTTTTCCGAGACTGTGTAATGATGAATAACCCTAATAGATCTTCTTCTTCTTCTTCTTTTAGTTTTGAGAAATGCAATGTCTCTATGCTTAGTAGGAGTTGGGTTGCGTAGATCGCTGCCTGTCTATTGCCAGGGAGACACTGGCTGTAGATGTACTCCTGATGCCATGGTCTGTTAGAAAAGAAATGATTTTGGAATGCTGCCGGAGCCACCAAAACTACCAGAAAAGAGGGGTATCTGACACACTGCCTCTTCTGCTTGGGGCTGTTATTTCAATTATAGAGGCTTGCTCCGAAAGAATGAATTGAACTATCTGTGTAAGTTTTTTGATCCATTATTTTTCTATCATCTTTTGATATTGGCCAGGCATCTTTTAGTATTGTTGAATGCCATTATGTGTAACCTATACTTACACGCCCATTTCTTGCTTACATTTTTCGATATTCTTGATCAATTCTCACGAGAAAATCAGGAAATGGCTTTTAGAGTGAACATTTTCCTGTGTTTTTTAGAAACATTCCGCTTCATGGTGTCGCCAAGTACTTAATGGTATTCGATGATATGTATTCATTGTTAGCCATGAGTTAAAATCTGATGCGATATAACAAAACTTTCTGCTTTGATGGAATCTAATTAGTACATATTCTGGAAAGTGTAGGCGCTCCCAAGAGTTGGCCACCTATGATGAGTTTGGGAAGGCCTGATGATTGGAAATCATATATTGAAGTGGGGATCTTCGGCCAGAGGCAGTGTAGGGCTAGATAGTTTCTTGACATGAGACACCAAACACCTAGCCATTTGTTGCTACAAGCGGTTATGTTGATTTAGGTTAATGACGATTGGAGATGTTCAGTCAATTCCTCCAGTCTGTCAGAGGCGGATTATTTATTACCAAATGGGATGTATCGCAATAGGCTTTGTGGTGTGGCAGGAACTCGTCTTTTGTCGTGCATGACTTAGATGAGCCTTATTGATTTCTGTTATTTGGATAGTAATGAGCAGAGATAGGCGGGATGGAGGCTGTCGAAGCTTTTGCGGGGGCCTGTCATCGATGATATGCCCGGTGTGGTAGTAGAAGTTCCTCTCGCGAGAACTTGGATCAGATGCTGGTGGTTGAATAGAGTTGTGAAGAGCAGAGTTTGAACTGATGGTCGTCCCTGGTGCATAGATAAGAACAAAGTTTCACGATTTTGCTGGGGAACTTGGGCAAGTACCTTCTTCGTGAATGGATCTCAAAGACTACTACTACTACTACATCATCGTACCAAAGGTTGAATCCTGATCCCAAAAAAAAGATAACAACTGGGTAAGTTGTAAGGGGGATCTTCTCTATTAGGGAATCAGAATAGTGTTATTGTATTATCTCTTGATCACATCTCTGTTATATAATTATAAGATCCTACAAAGACAACAACGTAGAAAAAAATTTCCCCACGAACCCATTAAAAAAAAACTTGGTGGATTCCCTTCCTTACCTCCAACCCAAATTACTACTCCTTGTCTGGAAAGCAAGAGCTGCTGTGGTCGTGCCTCAACAACGGATGGCAATGCTGACTTTAAGCTGCGTTAGTTTTATAAAGAAATTTATTATGTTAAAAAAGCAAAACAAAAAAGGTAGTGGTCTAGTGGGCACGGAACACTGGGCCATAGCGGGCCACGGAGACACCGACCCGTTATCCTTCCACTGCCGGGAGCGGGAGGTTGTCGCTGCTCTGTGAAGCCAGCCTAACGCGGACCCCTCCACTCTAAGGAAGGTGAGGGCCCGGCTTTCGCCAAGCCCACACTGCCCAACTCTCTGCTTGGAACGGGCAGGCCAGTAAAGAGCCTAACGTGGTCCAACCCAGTGTAACTGAGCTCATATCCCAACTACCTTAATGCTCCCGCCAGGGTCAGAAGCCCGCGCTACCAGGCTCAGCGGTTCGTGCTTCTAGACTTAACACTTATAAAGTACAAGGAATT
>CM042888.1:14267260-14357301 GCA_023653495.1 Melastoma candidum | reverse complement strand
AGGGAAGCAATGCTATTATCATCGATCCGAGTTTGTTACCTGAGATGGCATTGGAGAATAGATGGACTTTAGTTCCGTATGTGGGAATGGGAGAAGAGTGCAGTGGAGAAAATGTGGAGGTAGAGTCAAATGAGCCAGGGGAGGAGGATAGGAGCACGCTTGAGCTACCCCTTATGCTTCTACCAGGTACCCCGGAGAGAATTTCCCTTGATAAGGATGCTATGGAGGAAAATAAACAGGAAAGCTCTAGGTCGGAAAAGGGGGGTCAATGCTATGGCAAGATGGTGGATCGCCCGCTTGCAATTGAGTCAAGTGCTATGGAAGAATGCAGCATGAATATGAATGAGGAGTTGGAAACGGAGGGTAACTTTTTAAGCCTGGGAAATATAGAATCTGGGTTTCCGAAGGATAACCTGCTGGGGCAGGACCACAGAATTGAGAATCCAATTGAGGAATTGGCTAGCTGTATGATGAACCAAGGTGGGGACCTTGTATCCTTACTGGCTGAGGCCGTCCGGAAAAAAATGAATGAGGAAGACAATCATAGCCTGGGTCTCTGCACTCAAGCTTTGCAGGACTCATTAACTTCATCCATGGCGGAGACATCGCCCCCAACTGCTAACTCCAGTTGGAAAGGTGGTGCAATCCAACAGCTGGGTGGTGCTAGTAGGAAGAAGAAGGGCCGGAGGGGCCATCGCTAAAAGTTGAATGATCGGCGCATGGAATGTAAGGGGTCTGAATGATCCCATGCATTGGAGGGAGGTAAGTAAATTTATTGCTAAGTACAAGGTTGGTGTTATGGGGTTGATGGAAACAAAGATCAGGAGATGTTTTGAGCATGCCATGGACAGGAGGATGGGTGATGGTTGGAAGTCGGTCACTGCCTACGGGAGTAGGGGAACTGGCCGTATTCGAGTTATGTGGGACTCCTTTATGTGGAAGATGGACACACTGATGGTTAACCCTCAGTGGGTACACTGCAGCATTAGACATGTTGGCAGTGAGGAGGAGATGCTCCTTACTTTTGTGTATGGTGAAAATGATTATGTTGCTAGGGCTGATCTATGGAACTTTCTTAAAACAGTTCGTACAAATGGTGTCCCCTGGTGTGTGCTGGGGGACTTCAACGCCATTAGGAGGCAATGTGAGAAGAGGGGAGGTTGTACAAGGTGGACGGAACAGGATGAAGTGTTGGATGACACCTTATGGAATGTAGGTCTGGAGGACCTCTCTTATGGGGGACAGTTCTTCACGTGGACAAATAAGAGGGATCCACCGATCCTCTGTAAATTAGACAGGGTAGTGGTTAATCAGGAGTGGATGGATGCGTTTGGTTGCTCCTCTGCATTTTTTCACCTCCCTATGACTTCGGACCACTCTCCAATTGTTGTTCGGTTGAGGGAGGATGGCGTACGAAAGCCCCCGTTTAAGTTTTTTGAGTTCTGGAAAGAAATCCCGGGGTACCAGGATCTCGTTCAATCTGCTTGGATAGTTGAATGCTATGGAACGAAGATGTATGCCTTGTGTAGGAAATTGAAAGAAACAAAGGAGAGGTTGAAGCTATTCAATCGGAACAGAGCATATGGTATATCCAAGCAGGTCTTACAATTACGCGAGCAACTTCAGCATTGGCAGGAGGTCAACCTAGTGAGTCCTACTACCGATACTGTGCGTAATGAAAAGGCAGCCTTTACTAAATGGTCTATGATGGCGAGACTGGAAGAGAGCTTCTTACGACAAAAATCCAGAACCTCATGGCTAAGGCTTGGGGACAGGAACAATGCCTACTTCTTTAAGAGCATGATGTCCAGGAGGAATATTAATCACATTGTTTCCATTACTAGGAATGATGGGGTTGAAATAGTGGAGAAAGACCAGATTATTATGGTAATTACTGAGCATTATCGTCGGTTATATGGTGAGTCCTCCAGATTGAGCTTGGATGATTGTCAGGATATTCCCGCTGATATGGTGCATTGCAAGGTGCAAACTTGTCAGGTGGGTCTCCTCTTGAGGCCAGTAAATGAGGAGGAAATTACTAGCACGTTATTCTCTCTCAAACGGGGCAAAGCACCGGGACCGGATGGGTTTCCTCCTGAATTCTTTATGACTTCTTGGCAAATTGTCAAGAGGGATGTAACTGATGCGGTCCAGGAATTCTTTACCCATGGGAAAATGCTTAAGCAAATGAATACTTCTGCCATTACTCTTGTGCCTAAAACTGCGTCTGCCTCGAAAGTCTCGGACTATAGACCAATATCGTGCTGCAATACAATCTACAAATGTATCTCTAAGGTGCTTGCCAACAGGCTAAAGAATATTATCGGGAGCTTGGTTGGCCCAGCACAGTCTGCCTTTGTTCCTGGAAGAAGAATAGCGGACAATATATTATTAGCGCAGGAGCTTATTCATGGTTATGGTAACAGGAGGGGTCCCAAACGTTGTATGCTTCAGGTAGACATTGCTAAAGCTTTTGATTCTATTGAATGGTCATTCATCCGTGCCACCTTAAGGGTCTTTGGATTTCCTGGTAGATTTATTGACCTGGTGATGGAGTGTGTCACCACTCCAACCTCATCCATTTGCATCAATGGGGAGCTCCATGGTTTCATTCATCATAAAAGGGGTCTAAGGCAGGGGGACCCACTATCCCCTTACCTTTTTGTGCTGGCCATGGAGATCTTATCTGCATTACTGAGGAATACTGCTACTTACCCAGCATTCAAATTCCATTGGAGATGTGAAAAGATACATCTCACTCACCTCTTTTTTGCGGATGATGTCCTTCTTTTTATGAAGCCGGATATCGCTTCTGTCTCCCTGATCAAGAACGCCCTAGACATGTTTGCAAGCTGGTCTGGTTTATATGTAAGTAGCGCAAAGAGTAAGGTTTACTTATCAAGATCTGCTGAAGATTGCGAGCTACAAATTATTGAGGCCACGGGGCTCAGCAAGGGTGATCTTCCATTCAGATATCTTGGGGTGCCGTTGTCTGCAAACAAATTGTCGTACCTCGATTGTATGCCCCTAATTGATGCAGTTGCAAAGAAGATAAAAGGATGGGCAGAAAAGAGCTTGTCATATGCGGGTAGGGTCCAGTTAATAAGTTCGGTCCTCTTCGCTATGCAAACTTATTGGTCCCTGGTAATTCCCATGCCTACCAGAGTCTGTTTTAAACTTGATTCTTTAATGGCTAAATTTCTCTGGGCTAATGGATCGGCAAAGGTTAGCTGGGAAGATGTATGTAAACCGAGGAGCCTCGGTGGATTGGGCTTAAAGAGACCCCTGCTGTGGAACAGGGTCGCAATGCAAAAGCATATCTGGCATATCCTGGAAGGTGATGAGGGAAATATTTGGGTAAACTGGGTAAAGCGCTACAAATTGAAGGGACTTTCCATATGGACTGTCGGGAAGCCCTCAAACTGCCCTTGGATGTGGAAAAATTTGCTGGTAGCCAGGCACATTATGAGACCATTAGTTTCTTGGCGGATGGGGGATGGTAGTCGAATCTCTTTTTGGGATGACAATTGGCTAGGGGGTGGAGATCTCAGGAGTAGATTCTCTGTGGAAATGGTTGCTACTTCTCATATCAGCCCTCTTGCCACGCTTAAGCAAGTCCTCCAATCTGAGGATTGGGCTAACTATAATATGGGGAACCTGTCGGTCCGAGCAGCCAATATTTTTGAGTTTATATTGAGGAGTCAACAAGGGCAGCTGCGGCTTAGAGGGGGTGTTTCGGACGCGCCGTTGTGGAAGGGGGGTTCTTTTAGCATCTCGAAGGCATGGCAAGATTGCTCAAAATCTGGGCAAAAAATGCCATGGGCAAATTGGGTTTGGCAAAAGAGGCTCCCTGTGAGAGCGTCTATTATAATATGGCTCTTAGTTAGAGGAAGATTGCGTACGGCTGATTTCTGGCACAGACTTGGCCTGCGAGTGTCACCCAACTGTGTTAGTTGTCTGAACTCGATTGAAACACTTGACCATGCAATTTTCCTATGCCCGAAAGCCAGGAAGGTTTGGAGGCTGGTTGCGAAGGAAATTGAGTTCACGGGATGGCCGACCACATGCGAAGATGCGATATCTCTAATGAATCAGCTTTGGACGGTCAAAGGAGGTAAGAGAATCGTGCAGTTCTGTTTGACAACCATCTATTATGTATGGCTTGAGAGATGCAAGGCGACGCATGGAATGGGTTCTGAGAGTGTGTGGTCTGTTGTTATTAGAATTATTGGCTCCTTTCAGCGCTGTACTATTTGAGGAATTTGGTCCACGATGGAGCGCAGGAGGGGTGCAATCTGGAGAGAAATGCTGGTTTTGGGTGGGGTACAAAGTATCCCCGAGTGGGGCAAAGTATCCCCGAGTGGGGCCCAGGGCCTCGTCAAGGCCCGTTCCCGCTTCTTTCTCTTCTTTAAGCAGGACAGGCAGTGTTGCTCTGTTATAGGAGTTAGGGCAACTTTATTCGGATCGTACCCAGGAGTTGCAATGTGGAACGAGAGACGCCGCAGAGGAGCCGCCAGATCGGCTGTGCCACCACCACAGCAGGCTGAGGGAAGTGGGTCTTGTGCCCAAGGGAATGTCCGCAGTGGGGCTCGTAGAGGAAGGGCGTCAAATAGGAATGCACGGGGGTCTGGGGGTAGGAGCCGGGCGTCCAGTGCGGGTGTGACGGAGGAAGTTGTGCGTGGAGGTCGTGTGGAAGGGCGACGGGGTTCTGCCTCTGAGGAGCTCGCTGGGCAGAACCCGGGAAACCCTAACCCCGATTGTGCTGGGCAGAACCCGGGAAACCAACTGCATGACAAGGACTCTGATTCTTCTGTAGAGGAATTTGATCCAGAGTATTTCGCAAGGTTTAGAGAGAAGCAGAAGAAGGCGCAGGGGGGCTCTTCTGGGCATGATGAAGCAAATAACAGTGATGACTCGGAGGAAATCAGAAATCGTAAGGGTAAGCAGCCATTAGAGGACCAGGAACTATCATCCCCCTCACCTCCCACTTCGGACTCGGACTCTGATTTTGAGGTAACTGACTCCAACACTTTCTGTACGTTATACAAGAGTGGGAACTATGTTGCGCACAGGGAGGAGGCATTAATACCTGGAGTTGTAGAGAAAGTAGGGGTGCGACACAAACTTGAATGGAGGCACACGTATGCATCGGTATGGGTCAGGCGTGTGCCGGAATGGTATTGCTTTCCTAAACCCGATCATATGGACGGGATGAGGAGGGATGAAAATGTCAGTCCAGCAACTGCATCCAAGGATATTGTCCTGAAGCCTATCTCGCTCAAGAGGAAGCTCACCGGCTGGTTTATAGGAGAATCTAGCAAGAAGAGAAAGCTCGATAAGAGGAAAAAGGGTGCCTGGGTCAGAAGGCAAGTACAGGTGCAGGAAAGGGGAACCCAGACGGATGGGCAAATTCTTAGCCCGAATCTGGACATCAGTGCGGAGGACGGTTTATTTCAGCGATGTAGGAATCCCGGGGTTGAGGGGGAGGACCAGAACATGATGGGAGTGGCCATCCCAGCGGGCAGAAGTGGATTGAAGGGTGTGGAGGGGCTGAACCCCGAGAATGATTGTCCCCTGCCGAAGGGGGACAATCCGGTTGATAGTGAGGTAATAATCCTAGGGTGGCAAGACGCGGTGAAGGCTCCGAGCAGGGGTCCTCCCAACTGTCCACGCACCTCCGACTCTGGCGTGCAGACAGATCAACCTGAGAGGATGGATGAGTATGTCAAGGGCAGAACCTTGGATCTCCTACATCTGATCACTAAGACAGTTGATGGGTTTGACGACCTTGAGGAAGAAATGAAATTGATCCACTGTCAGGCGATGAAGTTTATGCTGGAAAATGTTGAGATCTTGACTGATGAGTTTGCTGAGCTCTTAGATCTTGTGACTGCCCGTGTCAGAGACCAGGCACATAAGAAGTTTATTTTCCTGTACGGACCAGGGCATCGCCCAGTCTCGGATATGGGGGACAGATCTGAGCAGGCAGCCATGGAAGAGTATAGAGAAACAATACGCCGTGATACCTCCCTCCTCAGACTGGATGAACGGGTCCTGGGCCTAAAATTGGAGATTGAGACGATGGAGGCTGCGAGCAAGAATACAGTTGGGGAGGATGTCCTTAATTCTAAGAGGAGCGAGCTTCGCGGAATGCTGGGAAAGTGGCAAACTGCAGTCAGATCGAAAAAAGAGTCCCTTCAGGCGGAGATGAAGAAATGGGATGAAGCGTTGGATTGGTGGGCAGTGAAAGTGCCTGATATGGGTACCAGCTCTGCAGTCCCTGCTGGAGGCATCCCTCCACCGCGATCCGAGGATGTGCTTGTATGGAAGGTCCCCTCGGGCCCTGATGGACAGCCGCTAGGTGCCCCCCACTCACCAGGACCAGACAGCCGAAGGAACAACGCCATCAGGGCTATGTATGAATTGATTGAGGATTGCTCCAACCGCCCTCAAGCGCTTGATCAGCGAGCATCTCAATCGGCTATGCAGCAACTTAGGGGCATCCAGAATGAGTGGAACCGAGCAGTGAGGAGCCAGAAATGTAGGAGTTTCAGAGATTTTATCCTGCAGCTGGATGGTGTCCCTCCGTACTTTGCTGGACTGCATGAGGAGCTACTGCGCCTGGCTGAAGAGGAAGCGAGGAGTGCCAATGATGATAGTGCGGACTCCCTCCCGTTCTTCATCATTGGTCCGCTGCAAGGTGGAGCAAACACCTCTTTTGAGGACACGAATGAGGACGACGATGACTGGGATGATGGGTCTGGAGTTGGGCAAGATAGCTGTGATGACGCGCGGGGCTACACTACTTTTGAGCCTCTGAGCTCCGAAGACCATGGATCCTCAAGTGACTGATAGACGTCTCCTAAATCTCTGAGCTATGTCCTTATGTAATTCATGCTGCGTTTCTGGTTCTTCCTTTGTTGATTAATGGCTGGACTTATTGCACAGTGCTTAGTTTAGAACGCTAACCCCTCTTTTGGATAGTTTATTTTGGTTGGTTAGGGATTATATGCTAGGCTCCCTAGGTATACGGGTTGTTGACCTGGATAAGTGATCTATAGCCAGGGGCTAACTTTATTTTAATGCAATTTTTACTTACCAAAAAAAAAAAAAAAAAAAAAAAAACCCTAAACCCTAAACCCTAAACCCTAAACCCTAAACCCCAAACCCTAAACCCCAAACCCTAAACCCCAAACCCTAAACCCCAAACCCGAAACCCCAAACCCCAAACCCCAAACCCCAAACCCCAAACCCCAAACCCCAAACCCCAAACCCCAAACCCCTAAACCCTAAACCCTAAACCCTAAACCCTAAACCCTAAACCCTAAACCCTAAACCCTAACCCCTAAACCTAACCCCTAAACCCTAAACCCTAAACCCTAAACCCTAAACCCTAAACCCTAAACCCTAAACCCTAAACCCTGGGGGCTCATTTGTAATATTTTTTCCTCTCTCTAAAATTCTCTCTCTTCTCTCTAGGACTCCTCTCTCTCTCGCTGGTTGGACTGCCTGTTCGTGTGGTTGGGTATAGGGTTTATGTGGGCTGCTGGTCGGCTCCTCGCCGGCGTAAGCAGCCCCGCAACGAGTAAGGGGGAACTATGGCAAGATCATTGGAGCGCCAGGCTGCGCCCGCTGTGACCCACCCGTGGGGTTTCTCTGAGGGGACCATGGCTGGGGGTGTTGCTTATGATGAGAATTTTCCTCAGCTCGGAGGAAAGCAAGCTACGCAGGAGGGCCCGGAGGGTTTGTTAAGGAGCAGTTGAAACCCCTCTCCTTTAAGGAAGCATTGAATGCGTGTGCGGGGGAATCTTCTTCTTGTCCCCAGATTCCAGTAGCATTTAATGAGTCAGGTAAATTGAAGGTCCCGCATGTCTGGAAGGAAAGTGCGAGAACGAAGTGGAGCTCTTGTCTTATTGGCTTTATGATAGGAAGGAGTGTCCCTTTTGCGGTTGTAAAACGGGTTTGCCTGCAGCTATGGAGTAAGCGTGGTCCGACCCAAGTGTCTCCTGCGGGGCCGAAGCGGATCCTGCTTAAATTTGAGAATGAAATAATGCTTGATAGAATCTTAGATCGGAGTGACTGGCATGTTGCTGGTTGTCCCATCCTCCTGAGGAAGTGGAGTGTGGGAATTTAGCTTTCTGACCAGGAGTTGAGGACTGTTCCTTGCTGGGTTCAACTCTCTGGTATCCCTTTGGAACTTTGGCATAAGGAGGGTTTTATTTATTTGGCCAGTGTCTTGGGAGTTCCTTTGAAGGTTGATGGTAGATCTGGAAGAATGGCTAATATTGGCACGGCAAGGATTCAGGTTAGCTGCTCGGCTGTAAAGGAAATGAAAAGGAAGATTGAGGTTGAAGGTGAGGATGGTATGAGCATTGAAATTGATGTCCATTATGAGAATATACCGCTTAGATGTAAGGAATGCCAGGTGTTTGGGCATTCTGATTCGCAATGTCTGAGGCAGAGACCAGGAAACAGAAGCAGGAGTCGAAGTAGAGGACCTGGAGAGAGGAGTAGATCTGCACGCAGTCGTAGGAGAAATCGTCAACCGAGGGTTGTGGACGGATCGCCTAGAAGGCACAGTGACCCTAACACTAAAGCTATCATGTGGAAGGAGATGACCAATGATGGAAGTTCTGGAGGTAGTGTTAGCTGTGGGAAAGCTGCTGAACCTTGGCAAAGGTTCAATGTCATTCCTGCTGCTCCTACTCATCACATTGATCTTCACCTTAATAGAGAGTTATTTAATATCCCTTTGGATAATGATTGGTCTATAGTGCCCTATGAAGGTGACCCGGATGGGATTAAGTGCCTCGATGTGAAACCTTTAGAGGATGGGGGTTTATTAGGAATGACAGCTCCCTTAAAAACTCCCCTAAATGATCTGCTGACTTTGGAGGGGGAAGAGGAGGTGAACACACAGGAGGAAGGGGAGGAGGGAGCAATTGTGCTGTTAAGCAACCCTGGAAATTTGGATGATTCTCTGGTGGATGAGGAGGATATTGAGAACAGGGGACAGCAGCGGGTGCAGGGCCTAACTCAGGCAGGTCAATGCTCTGGTGCCCCGTTGGATGAGACGGATGAGTGTTTAGCTGAGAATTCTACCAAAATGCCGTGGGGAGGTGATCACGTGCAGGAGCTTGCTAATAATATCCTAAACCAGGAAGGTGACCTCGTCCTCCTTCTGACTGAGGCTTTGAGGAGAACGCTGAAGGAGGATAATAATTTGCAACATGGACCTTGTCTGCAATCCAGACAAGCTTCTCTCACTTCATCCATGGCGGAGTCATCGCCACCATCTGCAACTTCCGTTAAGCAACAGGGTGTAGGCTTTCTGCCTGGAAAAGGAGGTGGGAAGAAGAGGGGCTCGCGGGGCCACCGTCGTTAAGTTATGATAGGTTTTTGGAATGTGAGGGGTCTGAACGACCCTATGCATTGGAAGGAGGTTCATCTTTTGATTAATAAGCATAGACTATGTATAGTAGGGCTACTGGAGACCAAGGTACGGAAATCTTTTGAGCGAGTTATGGACCGGAAGATGAGTCCTGGGTGGAAATCTGTTACTGCTTATGGAAGTCGTGAAACGGGTCGTATTCGGGTCATGTGGAACTCGGAGTTTTGGAGGCTGGAGGTTCTGGAGGTGAGTGCCCAGTGGATCCACTGTACAGCTAAGCCCCTTGACAGAAATGAGGAAATGCTCATTACTTTTGTATATGGTGAGAATGAACGTGGGCCTAGGGAAGAGCTCTGGCAATTTCTAAGGCGCACTTCAGTGGCTGGTATGCCCTGGTGTGTTTTAGGGGATTTTAATGCAATTAGGAAACCATTTGAGAAGCGGGGAGGCTGTTCAAGGTGGAGTGATCAGGATGAGGGACTGGACAATGCTTTGGTTCACGCAGGTCTGGATGACCTTGCTTATGGTGGTCAATACTATACTTGGTCCAACAAAAGGAATCCCCCGATTCAATGTAAATTGGATAGAGTGGTGGTTAATGGCAAGTGGATGGAAGTATTTAGTAGGTCAAGTGCGTTTTTCCATCTCCCCTGTACCTCAGATCATTCCCCAGGTACTGTGCAGCTTGAGGCATGGGAGAATCGGAAGCCCCCATTCAAATTTTTCACCTTCTGGATGGAAATTCCAGGGTATAAGGAGGTTATTCACTCGGCATGGAATGGAACTTGGGAGGGCACCAAAATGTTTACTTTATGTCGCAAACTAAAGGAAGCCAAGCTAAGGCTGAAGGATTTCAACCGAAGCAAGGTGTCTGGCTTGTCGAAGCGAGTGATGCAATTTAGGCAAGAACTCCAGTATTGGCAGGCAGTGAACCTATCGTCACCTACGGGGGACACAATCAGAATGGAGAAGGAAATACAATCGAAATGGTCTATGTTTGCTAGACTTGAGGAGAGTTTTCTGCAACAAAAGTCGAGAACTCGGTGGATTCGATTGGGAGACAGAAATAACAATTACTTCTTTAGAAGCATGATGGCCAGAAGGAATTTTAATCACATCGTGTCCTTGGAAAGGAGTGATGGGTCGGAGGCTATCGGAAAGGATCAAATTGTTATGGAAGTTACTAACCACTTTGGGTTACTCTATGGATCCTCTGTAGAAGGTGACCCCTCGCTCAGTTGTACAGGGCTGGAGCAGCTCATTCCTAATAAAGTGGAGCCTTGGCAAGTGAACTTGCTAGGTGAGCTTGTCCTGCAGGATGAAATTGTCTCAACTTTGTCGTCCTTGAAGAAGGGGAAGGCCCCTGGGCCGGATGGATTCCCTCCTGAGTTTTTTACTCAGAGTTGGAATATAGTGGGTAAGGACTTTGTTGATGCTATCTCGGAATTTTTTGCAAATGGGAAACTCTTAGGCCAGGTTAACGCCTCTGCGATAACTCTGGTGCCGAAAACTAAAGGGGCAAGGAGAGTTACTGATTATCGGCCAATCTCATGCTGTAATACGACTTATAAATGCATTTCTAAAATCCTTGCGAATAGGCTCAAAGGGGTTATTGGTTCCATTGTTGGCCCATTTCAATCTGCGTTCATTCCAGGGAGGCTGATTGTGGACAACATTTTGCTAGCTCAGGAAATCATTCATGGATATGGCAAAAGGCGAGGTCCCAAGGGCTGTGTTATGCAAGTTGATATCCAGAAAGCTTTTGACACTATTGAGTGGCACTTCGTGCACAAGGTCCTCAAAGTTTTTGGCTTTCATCCTCGCTTTATAAGCTGGGTGATGGAATGTATAACAACGCCATCTTCTTCCATTGTGCTTAATGGGGAGTTACATGGCTTCATCAGGCACCGCAGAGGACTAAGGCAAGGTGACCCGTTATCACCTTACCTTTTTGTACTGAGTATGGAGGTATTATCAGGATTACTTAGGGGGCGTCTCTGCAACCTGACTTTAAGTGGCACCCCAGATGTGAGAAGGCCAATCTAGTGCATCTATTCTTTGCGGATGACATCTTACTATTTATTCGACCGTGTATTCGTACGGTTTCTCTGGTGACTGCTGTTCTGGACCGCTTTGCGAGTTGGTCGGGTTTATATATTAACAAGAGAAAAAGTAAATTTTACCTGTCCAGATCTGCGGACGATGATGGTGACCTTCTCCAAGAGGCTACAGGTTTATCTAAAGGGGAGCTTCCGTTTAGATATTTAGGTTTGCCCTTGTCAGCGAATAAGCTCTCCTATCTGGACTGTATGCCGCTTATTGATGCGATCACTGCACGTATTAGAAGCTGGTCTGCCAAGAGCCTGTCTTTTGCTGGTAGAGTTCAACTGATCAAGTCGGTATTATTTGCTATGCAAACTTACTGGGCCCAGATTATTCTACTTCCCTGTAAGGTGTGTTATAAATTGGATAGCCTGATGTCCAAATTCCTATGGGGAGATGGCAGACCGAAGGTTAACTGGGATGATGTTTGCAAGGACAAGCAGGAAGGGGGCCTTGGGCTTAGAAGGCCTCTGAAATGGAATAGAATGGCAATGATGAAGCACCTCTGGTCACTTTTGGAAGGGGATGATAGGAATGTCTGGGTTCGCTGGGCTAAGGAGTATAAACTTAAAGGTAGTTCAATATGGATGGCCAGGGAAACGGCTCACGGTACCTGGGTATGGAAGAGCTTGCTTGCTCTTCGCCATCTAATGAAGCCCTTGGTTTCCTGGAGAATGGGTGATGGTAGTAGAATCTCCTTTTGGGATGACAACTGGATTGGTTGTGGAGCCCTTAGGGGACTAGCCGCTGTAGATGATGTTGCCTTGGTGAATATCAATCCGTCTGCTTCGGTTAGGGATGTGCTCTCCTCTGAGGACTGGTGCTCTTACATTAATGGTAATGAACACACGAGGGGTGCCCGAATATATGCCCTCATACGGCGGAATTGTCTGAATCTGCCTATCCTTCGGGATGGTTTTGCAGATAAACCATTGCTTAAAGGAAAGGAATTATCCACTGCTGCTGCGTGGGCGGTGATGCATAGCACTGAGGCTCAACCCATTTGGACTAAGTGGGTTTGGTTAAAAGGGATTCCTCCAAGAATATCCTTTGTGATGTGGTTATTGGTTAAACAGCGGTTGCGCACGGCGGATTTCTGGCATCGTATTGGAGTGGTAGGGTCTCCTTTGTGTAAGGGATGCATGCAGTCAAATGAGACGCTTGACCATGCCCTCTTCCTCTGTATGAAAGCTCGAAGAATCTGGAGGCTGGTGGGGAGATACTATGAATTTTCGGGTTGGCCGGCCAGCTGTGAGGATCTTATTACATTTCTGAGCCTTTTGAGGGAGGCTAGGGGTGGTAGGAGGGTAATCAAAATATGTTTGACCATTGTCTATCACCTCTGGATTGAGCGCTGCAAGCTCGTTAATGAGGGGTCTGGTTTGAGCCTCTGGTCGGTCCTTATCAGAATTAAATCTTCTGTGGACCTCATCTAAATCCTAGGGAGCTCTGGGCTGTCTCTATTGGGCTTAGGGCTGTCTCTTCTTGGGCTAACCTCTTTATGGAGCGGGCATGAATTTGGGTTAGGGCTGAGCTGATCCTCTTGGGCTATATCCTATGCCCTCGTCCTGAAATATGGCCTGTGGGTGCTCTTTTCCCGTGCCCTAGAATTATTCTGCGGGGAATGGCTCGTAAGGGGAAGGGCGCATTGGCTCGCAAGGGGAAGATCGCTAAGGGAAGTAAGCGAGGAAATGGGATGGGCGGTGAGGGCGAATCCTCATCTAGTGTGCGAAAGGCGACGGGTAACTCTCCTCAGGACCCCATTGTCGTGGATGAGTACGTTGAGAATGTATTCTGGCAGAACCCTAACCCCCCGCAGGAGGACGAGGAAGACCCACTGCGCGACTTGGCGTATGAGGACTTGCTACGATGGTGTGCGGAACACCTGCCTGTGGAGGACCCAGATGGCTTGGACCCATCGGAGGATGAATCTGATGTGGAGGAGTTTCCTGGGATGAGGGACCCGCAGAAGGGGAAGTTGTCTGACCTCTCTGAGGATTCGGACTCTGAAGGCGCTGAGGGGAGCTTCAAGTCATGTTACTCTGGCTTTGAGGTAACTGATGATACTATCTGCACTTTATTCCCGGATGGTTCATACATTGCGCATAAGGAGGCTGGATTATTATGGGGTGTTGTGGATAGGATTGGGAGAGGGTAAAGCTTGAATGGACTTACACATACCGGTCTGTCTGGGTCCGTAGAGTTAATAAATGGACCTGTTACCCCATGCCGGGTCATATGGATGAGGATCAGAAGGGAAGTGCGATCCCGCCTACTAGTTATGATCTAGCCCTACGATCTACCCCTCTTGGCAAAAGGGTTAGAGATTGGTTCCTGAGAGAGTCCCGTGAAAAGAAAAGGTTGCGGCGGCTGCTGAGGATTGTGAGACATCGAAGAGTTCGGCAAGTGACTGAAGTGGGTGTGCAGGTGGACTGGGAATTGGATAGCCTTTGGAGTGGAGTTTTGGCTGATCAGGTGGGGAGCCACGTTGAGAGTGGATCTGTGGAATTGGCGGGGGATGCAATGGATCTCATGGATGAGGAACTGATGGATTGGGGGCCGGGCGCTTGGTATTGTAGGGATGTGGAGATGGTTGAGAATGTGTATCCCCTCGCTAATGGTACTGGCTTTGAGGGTAATACTCCATATGTGGCTATATCCAGTAGGAGGGAAGCTTTTAAGACCCCCAATCTTATGGAGCTTGCTGACAAATTCCTCCATGATCTTGCTCTAGAAGAGGACCAAATTGCCAGAATCCTTAAGTGTCAAGCCCTCAGGCTGATAGCTGGCCATCTGGAAGGGACATCACGAGAATTCAAGGACATTATCTCTGAGCTCAACCTCACTGTCAGGAACAATGTCAACCGTGAAAGATTTGTAAGCTTTGAGAGAGGCATTGGAGAAATGCAAGCATGGGATCACTTCAATGATGTATCCATGAACCGATTCAGAACTCAAGTTCGTTGTGATGCTGTTCTGAACAGAATGAATGAAAGGCTCAGTGCACTACTGTTGAGAACTGAGCTAGGTGGGGAACGCGCGAGATATCCGTTGAAACTGGCCCTTCAGCGCTGCTTCAGGGCATGGAAAGTTGCAGCCAGGCGGAAGATTGAGGAGCTTAGCCTGCTTATTCAAGGATGGGAGCGCAGGATGGTCAACATGGAAAGCCTAGTGTCACAGAGGATGATCCCCCGATGTGCTAATCTTAACTTTGTTCTGCAGGACAAACAGGAGTCTGATGATGGAGTGGTGCCAATTGTGGAGCCTGCCCCCCTCTCGTTTAAGGAGGCCATTGAGCTCATTACAAGTGCTCTCATTGATAGTAGGCGACCAAGGCCTCCTGCACTCACCTCCTCTATGATCCGAAACGCCATGGTCAGACTGGAGCTAATTGATCGAGAGGAGTCCCCAATGCTGAGGCTCAGGGAGTGCAGGGAACTGAGGCAGATGCTGAATGGACTGGACGGTGTACCTGCCTATGTCGGAGACCTGCATGAAGAACTGTATGTGCTGGCACTAATGGAGGCCCCTGATGCGGACCACCTCCCTGATCCTGTTATCCCTGCCTCGCCGAGTTCTGGCAACTCAAGTCTGGAATCAGACCCATGGCTGGATGAGCGTGACTCCTACTTCCCTTCGACCCCAGAAGATGATGGCTCCACTGGGAGTGATAGTTGAACGCTTAGGTTCATTCTTTTTGAGTATGTAACTTCTGATTACATGGACTTGCTTCCTTCATATGAATTAGGCTAGGACTATGGACTCATGTACTGCCTGCTGCCTATGGCCGCCGCTTTTCTTGTCTCAATGTAATTAACTTAACAAAAAAAAAAAAAAACCCTAAACCCTAAACCCTAAACCCTATACCCTAAACCCTAAACCCTAAACCCTAAACCCTAAACCCAGTCTTCCAGTGTCGGAGCGAGAGGTGCTGCTCGGATCGCCAATGCAAGTGTTGTCATGCTCTACCATATTTGGACAGAGTTTAGGGTTTAGGGTTTATAGAGTATTACATATCAAAAAAAATAAACCCTAAACCCTAAACCCTAAACCCTAAACCCTAAACCCTAAACCCTAAAACCCTAAAACCCTAAACCCTAAACCCTAAACCCTAAACCCTACGGGGATGTGTAATGTAGGTGGATATTGAGAAAGCATTTGACTCCATCGAATGGCCTTTTATCCGATGTGTCCGTCAAGTATTTGGATTCCCTGAACAGTTTACCAATTGGGTTATGAAATGCATCACGGCTCCAAGTTCTTCAATCGTTGTTAATGGGGAGATGCAAGGATTCATCAAGCATCGAAGAGGGTTAAGGCAGGGTGACCCTCTATCACCTTATTTGTTTGTACTGTGTATGGAGATATTATCAGGGTTATTAAGCAGAGCAGCACTGAAACCTAACTATGAGTGGCACTGGAGATGCGAGAGGATAGAACTAACCCATTTGTTCTTTACAGATGATACTCTATTGTTTGCCAGGCCATGTGCGGCCGCTCTTGCTTTGATAACAAACGTGAACTTCCCTTTAGATACCTTTTTATCATCCAACAAGCTATCTTACCTGGATTGCATACCGCTTATTGAAGCGATCTCTGGGCGCATTAGAGGCTGGTCGACTAAGAGTCTATCTTATGCAGGGAGAATCCAATTAATTTGGTCGGTATTATTCGCAATGCAGGCATACTGGGCCCAGATTATTACCCTTCCATGTAGAGTGTGCTATAAACTTGATAGCTTGTTGTCCAAATTTCTTTGGGGAGAAAGGAAGGCTAAGGTGAACTGGGAGGAGGTATGCAAAGAAAGAATGGAGGGGGGTCTAGGACTTAAGAGGCCTGTAATGTGGAACAAAACTGCTATGCCGATGCATGTTTGGTCCGTATTGGAAGGGACGAAAAGAATGTGTGGGTAGCCCGGATAAAGCAGTATAAGCTGAAGGGAAGATCAATCTGGACTGTACGGAAGGCATCTAATAGCTCCTGGGTGTGGAAAAACTTGCTATTGGCCAGATATATAATGAGACCACTAACTTCCTGGAGAATGGGAGATGGTAGTCAAATTTCATTTTGGGATGATAATTGGCTAGGACTGGGGGATCTCCGCAGCAAAATTCCAGTGACCTGCATTGCAGCATCAGGTATCAACCCCTTAGCTTCGGTTAAAGATGTCTTCACCTCTGAGGACTAGTGCCTATACTCCAATGGAAGTAGGAGGATGCGAGCTGTACATATTTTTGATAAGATTCAGCAAGGTTGTGTCAATCTACCAACTCTATTGGCTAGAAGGCTGGACAAACCGCTGTGGCGTGGGGGGGACTTCTCCATGGCAAAAGCTTGGAGGGAGCTATCTGGAGGAGGAACCGAGCTGAATTGGGCAAAATGGGTCTAGTAGAGGCAACTTCCTCCCAGAATTTCGTTTATAGCATGGCCGTTAGCTAGAGGTAGGCTGCGTACAGCGGACTTCTGGTACCGAATTGGTACTGTTGGGTCGGACATTTGTGCAACATGCTTATCAACTACGAAGACAATTGACCATGCGCTTTTTCTCTGCCCAAGGGTTCAGAAGATATGGAGAATAATGGGGAAATTCTGTCAATTCTCAGGCTGGCCTAGTACAAGGGAAGATATGCTGATGCTTCTAAGTCAATTGTGGGAAGTTAAGGGAGGTAAGAGAGTTGTGAGGGACTGCATGATAATTATATATCACATCTGGCTGGAGAGGTGTAAAGTAGCAAATAAGGGAGTGACCCTTAGTACTTGGTCGATTATCATTAGGATTAAGAACGTCATGGAGACGGAACAGGTGGGATGAAATCTGGGAATATTGGCGATCTGACAAGGGAAAGTCAAGTGCGATATGATATGAGAGAGATTGTAGTAACCCTGGGTGAACGCATAATATTGGTTGCCGTAAGACAATTTTTGGGATTATGGAATGCATGTGGTCTACTTAAAAGTGGACCGGTGGACCGGCTCAGAAAGTAAACCTGATATAAGAGGGGAGGAGGGAGTGCTAGGGTTTCTAGAAAATCGGGAGTGTTAGGGCTTCTGGTAAGTGCGCTTCGCGTGGTCAATCTGAGGGCAAAGTGGGCAAGTGTGGGGAGACTCGTAGAACCATGTGTAGGGATAACAGAAGAAGGGGAGCCACGCGGTCGAATGTCCAAGGCAGCTCGGGAAGGGGGACGGCGACACGGTCGAGAGCGGAGGCTGGCACTTCGCGTCGAGGTCGAAGGACAGCGACTACTAGGGGTGCGGGTGGTAGGGCGCGCGCTAATCAGAGGAACCCACCGAATGACCAAGGAATGCAAGGCGATAATTGGAATAAGGAGAAGGTAGTCTCGGATGCCGGACATAGTGCACATGCTGGAGGGCAATGGGAAGAGTGACAGTCAAGTCGGAACCATGCAAGTGCCACCGGCACTGATGCTGAGGACAAATGGAGCCCTGAAAGGGTAAAGAAGTGGTGGGACGAGTACTTAGCAGGGATGTCGGAGGAATCCGACTCCGATGACACAGATCTATCAGAGGAGAAGCTGAACCACGAAGAGTTCTTCAGATTGTGGGAAAAGCTGTCTAAGAAGGTGGAGGACAACTCACCCTCAGAATCGAGTGAGTCGGGATACATTGACATTGAGGTAACAGATGAGAACACCAATTGTACTCTCTATGCTAATGGTAGTTACATTGCACATAAGGAGGAGGGTCTGTTGGAGGGAGTTGTGGACCAAGTTGGAGTGAGATATAAACTGGAATGGAGGCATACCTACGCCTCGGTGTGGGTTCGTAGGGTGCCGGAATGGTTCTGCTTCAAAAGGCTTATTTTCCAGATTGAAGAGGTGAAGAAAAGGACAATGGTTCCTCTCTAGACTTGGTGCTGAGGCCAATTCCATTCAAAAGGAAGATTATAGATTGGTTGATCGGGAGAATGCGTAAGGAGAAGAGAAGGAAAAGAGGGGGGAAAGCTGCGGGAGTGTGTAGGCTGGTAATGGTGAAGGAGATGGGTACGCAGACTGATGAGCCTATAGCTTTTGAGGATTGAGTCAAGGTAGAAGTTGAGGAGGAACCCCAAAATGAGGAAGATCCTTCGGACCAGGGGCAAGTTGGTGCTGAACCTAATGAGGACATTCCCTCACCAAGCCAGGTGGAAACTGAGGAGATCGTAGTAATGACAGAGAAGGTAAAAGCAGCTAGGTACGGCATTGCAGATTGTGGGGTACAAGCTGAAGGCAGGCAGGAACAAGGGGAGACGCTCAACCTTGAGCTCCTAGTTTCCCGGGCCATTGATGGATTTAGTGAAGCTGAAGAGGAGGTAAAGCTAATTCAATGCCAAGCAATGAAAGTTCTAATAGAGAATGTTGGCCAACTTACGGCAGAATTCAAGGATTGCCTGCAAGAACTGACGGATAGAGTTAGGGAAGGGGCTCATAGGAAATTCATTGACCTGTATGGGATGGACTTGGCATCATCAGCTGCAAGCGACAAATTTGAAAGGGAGGCGAAGGAAAGGCACAAGAAGCAAATTAGGATGGAGACATCCCTCATGAGGTTGGATGAGTGCATGCATGGTCTTATGATGCAGATTGATCTCATGGAATCTGACCCCAAGGGATTTGTGGGTACGTACTCTATCTCGAATTGTCAAGCTGAGCTACTTAAGCTGTTTGAGGATTGGAGGGTTGTAGTCAACAGGAAGAAAGAATCCTTGAGTAACCAACTGAGAGAGTGGGATGAGGCAATCCGGAGGATGACGAGGAGAGTTAACCGCCCGCCACTCACTGAGGCTGAGATTGCTGAAACTATCTCCTTCCTGCATGGCATATTTGTTGAACCACCCAACGGGGCGGGCACATCACAACAGGCCCAGGGAAATATTGATATAGCTCCGCTGTCTCTCTTGGAAGATATTAACCTCATCTCTGCAACTATCATAGACAAGCGATCTCCACCTGTATTTGATTCGAAGGTGACCAGGAGGATCATGGCCATGCTAGAAGGGATTGAGGAAGAGAACTGCCCCAGGGTGCGGAGGCATAGGTGTTTAACTATAAGGGATTACATTAATGCACTTGAGGGAGAAGCCGAATATCTGGGGGACTTGCATGAGGAACTGCTCTGCATTGTGGATAAGGAGGCCCCAGCGCCAGAAGTTACTTCTCCAAGTCTCCCTAAGGGGAATTCTCCTTAGATTGCCACTGATTGAAATTTCTAGACTGTAATCGGAATGGGTAGGGACTTGGAATGGGGCGTTGGAATGTTAGAATTATGGCCTGTAGCTATGTAGCATGTTAATGTTAGTCTTCTGGTAAGGCATGTAGATAGGTAGGATGTTGCATTAGCTATATTTTGGAACCGTGGCCCTGTAAGGCTTCTTTATTTTAATGCAATTTATTTTCCAAAAAAAAAACCCTAAACCCTAAACTGTGAGATACAAACTGATGAGCTGATGGAAGGGGATATGACAAAAGAGGGTGTCATCCATCTTGAGCACCTTCTCACGAAGATCGTGGATGGGTTCCATGAGGAACTGAGTGAGGATTTTAAGCTGGTTAAATGCCAGTCTCTTAAATTCATTATTGAGAATGTGGGATGTCTTGCCATGGAATTCAAGAGTCTTCTAGGTGACTTAACGAATCGTATTAGAGATGGTGCTCATCGGAAATTCCTATGATTGTATGGGTTGGATGTAGGGGCATCATCGTTGGGTGATAAGTACGAGCGGGAGAGCATGGAAAAGCACAGGAAGCAGATTCTCTTGGAAGCATCCCTCATGAAGATGGATGAGAGATTGCAATGCCTGATGATGGAAATTGACATAATGGAAACTGCCCCAAAAGGCTTTTGGGGAATTTATGCTATCCCTGATAGAAGGGCGACCCTACTCAAGACCTTTGAGGCATGGAAGGTGGCGGTAAAGACTAAGAAGGAATCCTTGGGTGCTCAACTGACGGAATGGGATGGGGCACTTGACGAAATGGCGAAAAGGATCAACCGTCCTCCATTGAGCGCGAAGGAAATTGCTAACATGATTTCTTTTTTGCAGGAAAACTTTGATGCTCACTATGCCAGTACAAGTGTTGTTAGATAACCACCTCAGATAAAGATCCCAAATGTTGCCCCGTTATTTTTCCTGGAAGCCATTAAACTTCTAACTACTGCCATTGCTGATGCTGTGAAGAACCCCGCCTGCACTCGACCTAAAGGCTATCAGAAGGGCTATGGCGCAGCTGGATCCAATAGAGGAAGAATACCGACCAAGGATCCGGAGACAGAGGTGTATGGAGCTGCAAGACTACCTGGAAGGAAAGGGGTTCCTGCCTATGTTGGGAACTTGCATGAGGAACTCCTTTTCTTAGCTGAAAAGGAGGTTCAACATGAAGCGGAAGTTCCACTGCCAAGATCCCCTACAGGATCCTCTGAATCTGATGCAGATGCTTCTCTGACTGCGGACTCCGATCCTTGGAAGGATGAGAGAAATGTCAATTTCTCCCCTACGAGCCTTGGTGATGAACTGAGCTAGATCGACAGTTGAATACTGCTGGATGTTTGTGGCCTCTCCTGCTTTAAAGCCCAAAATATTATATTCCGGGGCAACTGAAAAGAATGACTGATTGTGCCTTGTTATGCCAAGGGTTTAGTTAGTTTTCTTAGGCTTAGTTAGCTTTCTTAAATTAGTTATTTGTTTTGTGAACCATCTCATGTATTCAGCACTATGCCAACTCCTTCACTATTAATGCACTATTTACCTACTGAAAAAAAAAACATTAAACCCTAAACCCTAAACCTTAAACCTAAAACCATAAAACCAAAAACCATAAATTTACCTTAACAAAAAAAAAAACCTAAAACCCTAAACCCTAACCCTAAGCCCTAAGCCCTAAGCCCTAAACTTTAAGACTCTGGACCCTGGACCCTGCACCCTGCACCCTGCACCCTGCACCCTGCAGCCTGGACCCTAGACCCTGCATCGCGAACCCTGCAACCCGAACCCGAACCCGAACCCAAACCCGAACACTGAACCCAGAACCCTGAACCCTGAACTCGAACCCTAAACCCTGGGGGGGCTCTCATTTGGTCGGAAATCTTCTCTCATTGGCTCTCATTTGGCCCGAGTGGCTCCCGCCTCCCCTACTGTTACCCGGCTTGGAAATGGAGGACGCGACAGATGTAATGGATCTGGAGTTTGCAGCACTTGGAGTTAAGGTATGTACTAACGCTAAGAAAACCCTCTTAGATGCCTAGGTAAGAGCACAGTCAATAGTGCAAGGGTTGGTCCCGAAGTAAATGCAGCCCCTACGTTTAGGGATGTGCTAAGGAGAGCTTCTGTGAGAACCGATTCCATATAGCCAGGTACCTCTAGTGCAATTAAATCTGCCTACCAAACTAACTTGGAGGAGGTCCTGCCCATATGTCCTGAGTTTAGTGGGGGGACATTACTTATTCTGGAAACTCTAGAGGATTATGGTGCGAGTAGATGGCAACACGCCCTGGTGGGATATTTCTTGGGAAAAGCAGCGCCCTACCCTGTCATCAGGAAAATCTGTACGCAGTAAGGGACTGGTGGAAGTTGGTGCAATTAATAAGGGTTCGATTATCTTGAGATTTGACAATGAGCAGCACCTAGATGAGATTGTGAGTAAGGCAGACTGGCATCTTGCGGGCTACCCGCTATTGTTGTGGAAATGGCAGCCGGGGACGGTGATTAATGAGAAGCCAACGACCTTGCCTTACTGGATTATGCTACAGGGTATACTGCTGGAGTTACGGCACAAGCACGGAGTTCATTACCTGGCCAGTAGCATTGGCCAGCTACTGAAGACTAATGCGAGATCCTTTAATCCGACAAACAAGGACACAGCCAGAGTCCAGGTGGAATGTGCGGCGAAAAATGGTCTGAGCAAAACTATAGAAGCAATCGACAGCAGGGGCAATCCATTTACCGTATCAATTGTGTATGAGACAAGAGCTTTATGTTGTAAGGGGTGTGGTTTCTTTGGTCATGATGAGGGAGCTGCACTAGACAATATGCGGCAACAGGGAAGGAAAAAGAGACTAAGGCCGGTAATTTTGTAAGGAACAGTAATAGTAAGCACCAACAAGACAAACGAATTTGGACAAAGACAATTGGTGCGGTGGAGCATCGGGGAAAAGAAGTGCAAATGGATGAGAGGCCGTTGAAGACTACAACGGGAGTAGGTGAGGGAGCACCGGCTGGTGTGGAGTAGGACGACGATCTTGAAGGATTCTCCCATGAGTCTGTAATTGGTGAGCCTAGCAGTGCTACCGATGAGGATGAATGTGTGCCGGAGTCAGCAACTCAACAGCAGGACGACGCGGGTGAGGAGGACGAATGGGAAGCACTAGTGGGGCAGCTTGAGCTGGCCAAAATGGATAAACTTATTGGGAGGTTGCGTTTGAATGGTCGAAGTTTGACGAGGATGAACGAGGCACCCCACCTTCAACGAAGGGCTGCCCAGACATGTGGGCTAAGGCTCACCTCATAGACAGTGATAGTAGTGGAAGTACCAGAGCTATAATGGGAGGACTAAGAGGTAGACGTGGGAAGAGGAAAGAAAGAAGGGGGACCAACCCCCAAGCCCAAACCTCCCCCCAATGATTCTTTCGTGGAATCTAAGGGGTTTAAATGATCCCTTACATATCAAGGAGGAGGGAGGTTGGTCAACTTATATAATATCTGCATTGTGGGATTGTTAGAAACAAAAATTAGAAGGACTGTGGAAGAAGCGAATCACAAGCTTTTTCGGCAGTAATGGAGTTATGTAACCGCTTATGGCAGCAATGGTATTGGGCGTATGAAGGTTTGTTGGGATAATAAAAGATGTAAGGTATCGGTAATCTCGAGTGGTAGCCAATGGGTGCACACCAAGGTGGAGCTGCTTGGTGAGCCCAAAACCTTCTTTCTCACTTTTGTTTATGGAAGCACGGAGCCAATGGAAAGGTTACAACTATGGAAAGCCCTTTTAGCAATTAGCCAACTTATGGAGCCATGGTGCATTTTGGGGGATTTTAATGCTATTCGTAAGCCAGAGGAAAGGATGGGAAGGAGAGAGAGATTGAGGGAGGCGGATAATGTCCTCAATCGCGTTCTATGTGCGTTGGGCATGGATGATCTTCGTGGGGTCGGTTATCACTTCATATGGTCTAATAGGAGGTTCCCTCCTATAGAGGCAAAGTTAGATAGAGTAGTTATCAATAGTGACTGGATTGAGGCGTTCAGGCTTTCGGAGGTGGATTACCTCCCACCAACTACCTCCCACCAACTACCTCAGACCATTCGCCATGCTTGCTGAGGTTGGGGACCAGCAGGAAGAAGGCAGGGCCATTTAAGTTCTTTGATTTTTGGAGACATCACCCGGGATATGTGGAAGCACTTGCCACGGGTTGGGGTGAGGAATACAGTGGGCTGCTTATGTTCCGATTATGTTGCAAGTTAAAGGACCTAAAAGTGGTGCTTAAAAAGCTCAACCGGGAAGGTAATGTTTAGTATGCCTGGAAGGAAATTAAGGAGGCAATGTTTAGTATGCCTAGAGGGAAGGCGTCGGGGTCCGGATGGCTACACGGTGGAATTTTATAAATCTGCTTGCTAAATGGTAGGACATGATGTGGTCCAGGCTGGGAAGGAATTCTTCTCCCGAGGTTGACTATTGAGGGAAGTAAACTCCATGGTGATAACATCAGTGCCGAACAAGGCGCAACCGAAGAAAAAGACTATCGGTCGATCTCATGTTGTAATGTTATATGCAGGTGCATATCCAGGATCATTGCGAACTGGCTTCGACAAGTTTTTCTGGATATAATAAGCAAAGAGTAAGCAGCTTTTGTGCTGGGGAGGAGAATTGTGGACAATGTCCTGCTTGCACAGGAACTTCTAGTGGGCTACAATACGAAGAAGGGACTGGACATCTATGCAATGAAACTTGATATCGCTAAAGCATTTGACTCGGTGAGCTGGAATTATTTATTGTTGGTGCTGCAAGCTTTTGGAGTACCACCGAGGATGGTATTATGGATCAAGGAATGCATCACAACACCTTCGTTCTCGGTGAGCATTAATGGGCAGCTCTGTGGCTATTTTCGAAGTGCTTGCGAACTGCGTCAGGGTGACCCGCTATCTTCGTATCTATTTGTTATGGAAATGGAGGCCCTAACAGGACTCTTGAGGATATGCACTTCGAATCCGCAGTTCAAGTTCCACAGTAAGTGCATTTGGGTGAAAATCTCCCACCTAATCTTTGCGGATGATGTCCTATTGTTTATGAGAGTAGAGGAATCGTCAATCAAGATGATTAAAGAAACGCCGCAAACATTCACTGCCATTTCGGGATTACAAATAAGTGAAGAAAAAAGTGAGATTTTATTTGGCAATGTACACCCACAGGGGGAGAAAAATATACTATCCCGCACTAGATTTCAGAAAGGCAAGTTCCCAATGAGATACCTGGGAATTCCACTGGTTACAAAGCAATTATCTACCAAGGATTGCGCCCCTCTCGTAGATGCCATCACGAAACGAATATCCAGCTGGACGAGTAAGAAGCTCTAATATGCAGCTAGATGCAGCTTGTTCGGGCGGTGCTATTCTCCATTCAATTAGAAGGATTGACCGCCTAATGGCGAGTTACTTATGGGGAGGGTCCACCTCTGGACAAGGCAAGGCGAAGGTTAAATGGGCAGAAGTATGTAGCCCTTTTGATGAGGGAGGATTGGATATTGAAAGACCTTTGGAGTGGAATAAGGTGGCACTATTAAAGCACTTTTGGCAATTGTTATCTGACCCGTCGAGATCTTTATGGACAACCTGGGTACATGAGGAGCTTTTGAAAACAAAAAGTATCTGGTCAATTCAGCCTCGAACTAAGGATTCTTGGATCTGGAAGAGAATCCTCAAGCTCCAAGGTTTCGTGGAGAGGCATGTAGCGTGGAGCATGGGTGATGGGAATCGAATCTCCTTCTGGCATGACAAATGGGCTCAAGCTGGCCGCCTAGATGTAGTCATCACCCCCACAAGGAGAATTGAATCTTGCATTCCCAAAGATGCGACGGTAAAAGCAGTTTTCCGAAGTGAGGCTTGGAAACAATTTATTGCAGGCTCTGTCCCTGCAAGTGAGGAAAATGAATTTTATAAAGAACTGGTGGAACTGCTTGTGCCTTGAGATAACCCTGGGGACGGGACGGATAAGCCCATCTGGCTAAGCAAGAGCGGAAGACACTTCTCAATCAAGGAAGCCTGGGAGTTAATAAGAATTAAAAAGCAGAAGGTGGGTTGGAGTACATGGATCTGGGATAAAGCAATCCCCCCTTGATGTTCCTTTTTAGTATGGTTGATCGCCAAAGGAAAATTACGCACAGCTCAATTCTAGCATTTGAAGGGGCTATGGGCATCTGCGGCATGTGCCTTCTGCCAACACGTGGTGGAAACAAGGGACCATCTCTTCTTTCAATGTGAATTTGCCAGTAAGGCCTGGTGTCACCTTGGAGGTTTGTTATGCTACAATTTTCGAAGTACCACGTGGGAGGATTTGGAGTGGCTGCAGTCTTCCAGTGTCGGAGCGAGAAGTGCTGCTCGGATCGCCAATGCAAGTGTTGTCATGCTCTACCATATTTGGACAGAGCGAAGTAAAAGGCAGGCTGCTGGAGCGATGTCTTCTGCAAGTAAAATTGCTGTGCGGGCACATGGGATGATGGGCAGACAGGATTTGGTAAGAAGGGTGGACCGAGCCCGACCAGGAAGCAAAGTTGCCATGCACAAAACCTGTAGAGGAGGAAAGCCGACAACCACTGGCTCCTCTAGGGCCTTAAGCAGGAAGTAGTGGTACTCCACCCAAGCATGAGGGGGTTGGATGCCAGGTTTAGGGTTAGGGTCATGCGAAGAACCCTAGGGTTAGGGATAGGGTTCAAGGGAAGAACCTTAGGGGTAGAGCAAAGAATCAACGCCCCACGGTTTTTTGGGTCTTCTGACCTAGCGAAGTTGAAGGCGGGATTTACAAAGAAGAGGGGAGCGGGCTTGGTCAAAAGGAACGCTAAATAAAGCTATAGGGCCCAAAGCCCGAAGCGGACGATGGCCAATACAGTTAGGGCCGGCTAAGGCCCTTATAGCAAGTGATGGCAGACGGAAAAATTGGAGGACCTATGGTTAGGGTTCAAGTAGGGCGAAACCCTGTTAAACATTACCCTAGGGCTTTGGCTCCGGTAACCAAGCCAAGTGAAGCGAGCGTGATAACCCGCCAAGGCAAGTAACTCCGCCGAAGTGAGGGTGAGCATGGTAACCACAAGAAGGCAAGTGGCACGTTGGGGCGCAACTCAAGGATCAGATGGGGAACGGCAAAGGGTTCACCAGCCTACTGCGGATCCTGTCATTCATGTAATCTTGGATGATTCGAAGGATAGCAATAGGCACCGGTCATATATACTATCGGACGGGAAAGGGAAAGGGCCTTCGTTGGATGTGAAGGAAGTGCCTCAGGAGGAGATTTTGCCTAGGGACCCATTAGGAGATTGGATTGGGGTCGACTTGCTAACAACTGATTATGACTCAGCGTGGTTTGCAGGCTCATCACTACTGTCAATGAATGAGGATCCGAAAGCTGCCAAAAAAGCTGTTAAGTTAGATGAGTATGCATGTTATGCTTTTGGTGAAGCGGAATCTGATAACTCTGATCATGGCATTGGAGAGAAATGGAGATGGGGAGCCATATATAGGAAGGGAGGTATTGAGTGCATCCGTAGCTGGCGCGAAGGGCCTGGGCGGCCTAAGGGTCCGGACGAGGCGGATGACACGGATAACTATCTCAGATGAGAGGCTTTGGAAATGGATAGTGATGGGGAGGAGAAACTCTTCAAGATGATACTATTGCATTACATGCAAATTGGTGAAGCCGCGGCTGAAGGTAATATGAAGGAGCTTAGAAATGTCGGAATGAAGCTTGGGAAATTGAACGAGGTGTGGTGGCCGCTGGCAGAGATGAAGTATGGGCCGCAAGCAACTTTTCTTTATTCCTTCAACAGAGCGCTTGCTGAGGACAGGTTTGATCTCAAAGATCCCAAGGCTTGCGGTATGGCACGGAGAGAATGGCGTGCCATGCTAGAAGACGAATATCGTGGGCGGTACTGCCCAAGGTCTAAGCCGCCAAATAGGAAACAAGCAAGACTAAGACGAAGGCAGCTTAGAGCACTAGCATAAGTAAATAAAGAATTCCTCAAGTCTAATTGGCTGCAAGTGCATTTTAATAGAGAAAACTTTTCCCCGCTGTTGTCCGACTGTACAGAGTCAATCCCAGTGGACGATAGTTACCGGCAAGCGCACTTTAATAGGGAGGATTCAACAGGGAGGATTCTGCACCCGAAGTGGACCAACAAGTGCAATTCAACAGGGAGGATTCCCCCCTTGGCAGCCGGACTACGTGGCACCAGCTCCCGGAGGTACAAGCCAGCAACCCAAGAAGACGAAGCCAGTGCGGAGAGTGAGATCCATGCTTTACCAGGATCTCCACCAGGCCAGAGGACCACCGGCAGCCACCAGGGAAGTAGCCACCCAGACAGAGCGGCAACAGTTGGCGGAGGAGGAGGCCGAAGTTAAGTTGCGAGAACTCCTAGAGGAAATTCTTCAACGCATTGACATCTCGGGCTGTCAATCTGCTCTTGATCACTATGAGCTTGAAGCTCTTTGCCCAGGATGGCTATTCCTTGCCGACAAGCTGCGGCGAACAATGTGTGATAAAATTGCTCGTATCGACGCAATGAAACAGGCATTGCAGATGAGGATGGCTGAGCAGCGTAGGGAGGAAGGGGTGCAGTCAACACATGAAGGAAGTGCGGCCAGTGGTGAGGAGAAGGAGGGGGGAAATTGATGAGCAAAACCCGGATGGAGAGACCTCGATGAATGTGGGGGAAGAGGGTCCAGACGCTGGCTACAGCCATTGCAAAGGAACCGACCTCACTGGTATGACCGCTGATGATTAGAATGATACCGCATTTTGGAGCGACATCGAGTTCTGTCAGTACCTTCCCGGCAGCAGTAACAAGGCACTAGCTATGGAGGAAGAGTGCCCTGGAAACTGCTGCTCGGTATCGAGCTCTCAGGACAATGATGAAGCTGAAACAAGCTCCGAGGAATGGGCGCCGAAGAAAGACTTGTCTGAACACAGGGACTGGAGCAACTTGTTGATGAGGCCCACTACAGAACGGCGCAGACTAGCGGGAAGATCGGCTGGGAAAAGCCCGATGAAGCCGGTTTAATTTAGTTTTGTATATAGCAAATCTTACCTTTAAACTCTTGGACAGGTAGCTGGCTCTTTTTGCTGGCCTGCGTTGTTTTTTCTTCTGCAGGCTAATGCCCTTTATTTTGGGCCTAGGATGGTGGGTAGAATCGCTTCAGGGCCGATGCCTTGTTTTGCTCGGGGCTTGGGCGCAGTGGTTGGTCTTGTTTAGTTGGTAGGTTATAGGTATTGGGGCCTGATTTAAGGCTATGATGGACCTGATTCAATCGGGCCCAGTAATCCTTTCGGACACGGTATAGGTTCGGGTAGACACTCCATAGGTTAGTTTGTAGGTGAGCGCTAACCTCAAGGTGGACTAGGTTCCCTTGAGGTCCCTTGTAATTAATTCGAGCCCTCAATGAAATTTACCTTAGCAAAAAAAAACCCTAAACCCTAAACCCTAAGCCCTAAGCCCTAAGCCTTAAACCCTAAGCCCTAAGCCCTAAGCCCTAAACCCTCAAACACAAAACAATTCGCCAAAAACATCATCAGGCAAAAACCAAGTAACCCCACCGAGGGATGCCAAACCAAATGCATGTTAGTGTGTGCACTTATGAACCAAGACACTTTATTATATTTGTGGTTAAATAATTAATAAAAACGAGTATTTTCCATTGATTATTTTACTTTTCTGCACGTAAAATTATTAATGATAAAGTCAAACGGATTAATGAGTATATTAATATGAAATAGTCTGTGACTGGATAGATGTTTAGAGGGGACATGGACATCTAGATCATCGCTAAGTATATAGCTAAGGTCAGGATGGACCAAGGAAAGTATTTTCGAGTTATACTTAAGGGTACTCTGAGATTAGGGTACGAGACATGACCCACTTTAGAGATACAACATATTAAACATAATTGGTCAATCTTCTTTATGAATGAGTGAACTGATCTTTTGACTTGATACCTTCATTTATTTTATGCGTGGAGTTTACAGGCTTTACGTCGTTAAAAGCAATCTTTAACTAAATTGTGAGTAATATGATTACTGGGTGTGTAACAAAGCGTAGAGAGAATAGTGTTGAGTCAATATATAGGATTCATCGCTCTTTTGGAATAGAGAGTTGACATCTACGTCACTTGATAGAGATATTAGAGACTCTAAAATCCATGGTCATGGCAGGAATGTTTTAAATTCAATTGAGTATATTGCATCTTGGTAATCAAGTAAAACAATTAATTCAGTGATGATGTACATTTTTTTTAGTAGTGATGACGTAATTTACGCTGAACTAATTGGGATGTCGGTTAGATGAAGAGATTGAATTACATAGTAATTGGTTTATAATTGTTTATGATTTCTGATCATTATCCTAACACGTTGGATGAATAAAAATTGTTGCTAGCTTAGTTTGTGTATGGATTTACATTGTCTTCGTGTTTAGGACTTGGAGGGTCGCACGCATAGCACGTCGACGAGAGCATTTATTATTTAGTAGATGCTAAATATCATTTCATAATTATAATTAATTGGATGAATAATTTATTCTGAAATATCGAAAGCAAATATAGACCAAAATCAAATTTGAATTTATTTAGGTCAATTCATGTTTATTAGAATAAAATGACATTTAATTTTATGATAATTAAATGTTCTTTAAATGATTATTTAGATACTGAGTTAAAGTATCCAAAATGCTTATTCAAATAAAATTAAATTGAATATTTCATTTGACTATTTTAATTATTTGGTTAAAAGGAATTTTAGTCATTTTGGAATTGATTTCCGGATAGCATTCATAAGTCTATATTTTATTTATAGTTTAATGACTCTCCAAATTACATATTTGTCCGATTGTTTTGTTTACGATTTTTTTTCCGTTAAGATTTGTAATGCATTAGACATGATTTGAAGGTGGATTCCTTTTAGCAATGCATTAAATCTTATTATAATAATTTTTTACTATCGACAAATGGTTATATAAAAGAATAAAAATAAAACCAAAGGGTCGTTCCAATTTTTTAAAGAGTTCAGAAAAGAGAGTTATTTGCTTTCGGAGTTTTCTTTTCTATTCGTCGTTAGGTATTCGTGATCGTGTGTGCGTGGATACCGTTAGAGGAATCACGCGTAGGGCTCTCTTGTTCGTTCGTGAACTAAGTTTGTTATATCAGAATTTCGAGGTGCAATTTTCAGTAAGCTTTGTTGTTTTATCTCAAATATTTTATATGTATCATGTCAGATCCGTTTATTTTGGGCACAAAAATTTTGTTTTATTGGTTCCGCTGCACACTAAATCTACCAAGGCAAGCCAGGAAATAGGATACAAAAAAATCTCTGGCTAAGGTTCATGTTTGATTGAAATAGGGTAGGGAGGCGGGAAAGGCAAATTGATAAAAAACTAAACTCAACCGAGTTCGAATTTAGGTTCGTGATTTACTGGTTTTGTAATGTATAAATTTTTTTTTTTTTTTACATCGCGGCTAGTTTTAGTATAAGGTCGTTCAATAGTACCGGACCCAATTTCCTGTTTTGTACATTATCATTGTTGTACATTGTACTTTGAAGAATGTACAAAACAATAATGTAAAAAAAGTTCAAACGTTGTACATTATATTATTCATGTCGTACAATATATAGTTATTTGCTATTAATGTATAAAAAAGTGAAATATACAAAATATACAAAGAAATTATTGTTCAAACGTTATATTTGAACAATAATTTCTTTGTATATTACTAAAAATTGGGAAGTTTGTGTACATTTGTGCAAAATTCGGACGAAATTTTGTACATTGACGATAACTTCCCGTTAACGGCCGTTAGCCGCCTCAGTCCGTGAGCATGCCTAACAAATACTAATAGGATGAAATATTACGGCAGCTTAAATTAGATAATGCATTTCCCTGACAAATTCTAACCACAAGGTACAATAAAGGATAAGCCCGAATCACATGATTGCATTTGTCTTCGGTGTAGATCAAGACCAGATGGTTCGGCCATCTCAGGCTGGCTCTGCAGTAGCCGGCCATTCGTCTTCCTTGCCAATCAGATATCGGTGGTGCTGTTGATTTTGTCCTCTTGCTTCACGTGTGACTGGAACTGGTAAAAGAAAGTTCTTTTGACAGCTATGACGGAGTTTGTCCTCCTGCGGGTTTATCAGTGAATTCGAGATCATGGAATCTGGTGAATGGAGCTCTACCTCGTCTTCCCTCCTGCGTGTCCGTACAAATCTTCTCCTGGCATTTCCTTTAATTCGTTCCACACACAGTGCAACGCCAAGAGCAGCCTCGGATTAATGCTTGCAGACACCGTGTAAGCCTCACAGCAACTTGCCTTGCCTTCATTCATGCATCGAACTAGAAGGTGAAGGATCTGGCCAGTAGTTGTGGTGTACGTCAATCAAGCATCCCTAGCCGGAGTCAGCACCGTGCTGCACCTCAATCACCTGATTATCATGTCTAATCTTTTTCCCGTCTTCATGTTCTGCCTCATCCTCTCGGCGGTGAATTCATCCCAACAAAAACAACAGCAGGAGCATCCCATCAGGACTGTCATCATTTTGGTGTTGGAGAATAGATCCTTCGACCACATGTTGGGATGGATGAAGAAGAGCATCAACCCCCATATCGACGGCGTAACCGGTGACGAATGCAACTCCCTGTCCTCGAACCACTCCGACCCAAAAATGATTTGCTTCACTGATGATGCCGAGTTCGTGGATCTCGATCCAGGTCACTCCTTCGAGGACGTGGCTCGACAGGTGTTTGGATCTGGCTCCAGTTCCATCCCTTCCATGTCTGGTTTTGTGGAACAGGCCATGTCCATGTCTCCCAGTCTCTCCGAAACTGTCATGAGAGGCTTCAGGCCTGAAGCTGTGCCTGTCTATGCTGATCTGGTAAGGGAATTTGCAGTCTTCAACCGGTGGTTCTCCTCTATTCCTGGCCCCACCCAGCCTAACAGGCTCTTCGTCTACTCAGCCACCTCCCATGGTTCAATCAGCCATGTGGTCAGCCAGTTAGCCCTCGGATACCCTCAGAAGACAATCTTTGATTCCCTCGATGAAAATGGGTTGGATTTTGGAATATACTATCAGAGCATTCCCAGCACTCTCTTTTACCGAAATCTGAGGAAGCTCAAGTATGTGTGGAAGTTCCATGAGTTTGACCTCGAGTTCTTTAAAGATGCACAAAATGGCAAATTGCCAAACCTCACCGTGATAGAGCCTCGGTACTTTGATCTGATAGGCCTGCCAGCCAACGACGATCACCCATCCCACGACGTTGCTGAGGGACAAAAGTTGGTGAAGCAAGTATATGAGACACTGAGGGCAAGTCCCCAGTGGAATGAGACCCTTTTCATCATCACATACGATGAGCATGGCGGGTTCTATGACCATGTCGAGACTCCCTATGTGGATGTTCCAAACCCTGATGTCAATAATGGTCCTGCCCCTTTCTTTTTCAAATTCGACCGACTTGGAGTGCGTGTGCCTACAATCATGGTTTCACCATGGATTAAGAAAGGAACTGGTAAGCCTTTCTCCAAACAAATGTAAGTGAATACGTAGTTAGAGAGGAATAGAGGAAATGGCTGATTGTAAATATTTAGGAGGAGAATAAAAATGCAGTTGAATTATGAATTTGGACCATCGTAGGAGCGGTTCCCCCCATAGGATTAAAATGCTACCAAGTTAAGAGTCTCCCTTGGTTCTGCCTGAGGATGCATTCACATGCATTCAGCCCATATTTCACCGCAAGCTTTCACTTTGGCTTGATGCGTTATTTCCTTCCCTTATTCTCGAGAGGATATAGGCATGCTCGATGGGCATCGTCACTTGGTTTCTTGCTTATGCAGTTATAAATGGACCAAGAGGACCACTTCCGAACTCCGAATTTGAGCACTCCTCAATACCTGCAACCATAAAGAAATTATTCAACCTCAGATCTGATTATCTAACTCACAGAGATGCATGGGCTGGCACATTTGAGGATATAGTATTGGGGTTGGACTCCCCCAGGTGTGATTGCCCAGGTATTAAGCTCCTTTTTCAAACGCAAACCAACCCACTCTGTTATGTAACTTCTTCTGGACTTTATGGTTGCAGAGAGGTTGGCAGAGGTGACTTCATTGAGGAGAGTAGAAGCCAGGGAAAATGGGGCACTATCTGAGTTCCAAACTGAGATGGTACACCTGGCTGCTGTACTCGGGGGAGACCACTTCCAAAGCAGCTTCCCTGACGAGATGAGCAACAAGATGAGCGTGAAGGAAGCCCAAGATTATGTGAAGGCTGCCGTTGGCAGGTTCCTTGAGGCAAGCAAGGGGGCTCTAAATATGGGGGCCAATCCATCTTCCATCGTCAACATGAGGGCCTCCCTCAGCACCAGGAGCTCCACCTCGAGGCACAACTGATTATTATTATTAGTTAGTAATTTGTAAAAGATTGGACTATACATTATAATACCGTGTCCTTCCACCAAACTCTCAAAATCAGGAAACACTCCACACCACAGCATGGGATGGGAGGACCGACGAGGAGATGCAATCTATCTACAGGCTTTGCCATCCACCTTCCTTAAAGAGGCGGGTTCTTGTGGACAAGAAAAGCAGGAGTTGGGAAACATGAGCTGGAACTGCATCCTCCTGTTATCCTCTCTCTAAACCCCCCCCCCCCCCCCCCCCCCCCAAAAAAAAAAAAAGTCTTGTGATGCAGCAAATAAACTCCAACAACAATCAACAGCAATTAACATATCGACACCCAGACAATTCCAAGCAATTCAACAAGAATCCACAAACACCTCTGACAGCCGAAGCCAACATACAATCAACTACACAATCCTCACCAACCAACTCTGGAACTCAGCTCCAACTTCCCGCCATTCTTCTTTTTTTCGTAACTACCTTCACATCTCCCTCCCAACTCCATATTAATATGCGTACAAGACTTGGGCCCATAACTACAGCCCAACAACAACCCATTATACTAATCCAGTACATATAAGCCCAATCCAACCTTGTCTGCAACCTCCTTCCGTCTTCGTCGCCCAAACCGCTCCACTCTTCTTCACCATTCTCCACGCATCACCTAGACACCCCCCCCCCCCCCCCCCCCTCCCTTTCCACATCAATCCTCAAGGACCCGACTACAAGGAATCCCACTCCCAGGCAGTCCAACCCCCGTTGGAGGGCCGTCTTACCTGCCCTCCTGTCAGTGGCCTAATAACATTGGGGGGGAATTTGCCGTCTTGCCACATCAATAACATTTGGGATCTATTCACCTTACCCCAAGCAAATGAATTTGGGGCGGATTTTTTAGCAAGCATGCTGACGTGAAGAAATTTAGAAAGCCTTTGAAACATCATCTCCTGGAGTTTGGGGGAAGTCGGAGGTGTTTGAGCTTTTCGTTTGTTAGTTTGTTTTTTGCATTTCTTTAGATTCCATCCTCCCTCGTCATCCCATTTATCCATCCCTCTCCCACCCCCACCACCACATTCACCTCCCCCCGCGCCGTCACTCATCTCTGTAATTAAATTACGGAAAACCTGGGGGAAATTCTATAAAATTAATAAAATAAAATAATGGAGAAAAACCCCCTGAGAGATGAATAAGTAGAAAGAAGAAACATTAAAGGGTAGTGATTTGGTGATGGAGAACAACAGCAGCAGCAACTTGCCTCCGCAGCAACAGCCGCCGCCACATCAGTCCTCGTCCCCTCCACCGCTTATCTGTCCCACCGCCGACGTCTGCGGCTGCTCCTTTCCTTCACCTCCTCCAGCAGCAGCAGCAGCTCCAGATGTTCTGGTCCTACCAGTGTCAGGAGATCGAGCAGGTCGATGACTTTAAGAACCACCAGCTCCCCCTCACCCGCATCAAGAAGATCATGAAGGCCGACGAGGATGTCCGCATGATCTCCGCCGGGGCACCTATCCTCTTCTCCAAGGCCTGCGAGCTCTTCATCACCATCCACTCCTGGCTCCACGCTGAGGAGAACAAACGTCGTACCCTCCAGAAGAATGACATCCCCGCCGCCATCACCCGCACTGACATCTTCGACTTCCTCATTGACATTGCCCCCGCGATAAGATCAAGGAGGAGGCCCCCATCGTGGGCGTCGGCAGCATGGTTGAGGCCACAGCCAGCGGGGTGCCCATGCCCTACTACTACCCTCCCATGGGCCAGCCTGCTCCCCCTCCGGGAGGGATGATAATTGGTAGGCCTGCCGTCACGGTTGACCCTGTCACTGGGATCTATGGGCTTTCCGTAGCTTCCGTTCCCCCACCTTCCCAGGCATGGCAAAGCGTCTGGCAACATGCTGCTCCTTCCGACGATGCTTCCTTTGGCCAGGGCAGTCGAGAGTAATTCATTTGCAGGTTGGGTCCTCGTTATCTTTCTTGGTTCCTTCCCCGCTTGATTGCTACGGTTGAAAGTGATTGTTGATGTAGAGCCGTAACCCTCCTAATACTAACTTAACTGGTCGCGTGTATAAGTGAATCTAATCGCTAACCAAGATCACCGTATCGATTTGGGATACCAAGAACGGGGAAAACGGAGGCGTACCTGATTGCGCCATAATCTCCAAGAGAAAGAACGCGGAAGTGACGATCCTCAGCAGCAATCCGGAAGAGACGAACAGTATAATCTGCAGCAAGAAAAACCGCGCCCTAGGTCTTCCCCTTTCTTCTGATAAAACGGCCGATGGAACAACAATCCTTATTTTTTTGTTATCAGCGAAAGAGGGGACCTAGCGCTTACATTAGTCGACGGGCCCTTCCATCGCGGGCTTACGCCGATACTTGGCCTACACCGAATTGCCGTCCAGCCCACATCATACAATAACCGAGATGTCGCAAAAGTCCATAACAAAGGTCACCGAACCTCAATAGACTATCATGCATTGTCCCGTAATCAACATACCCGTTTTTTCAAGATAGATAAAATATAATTAATTATAGCCCAAAGGAATTTTATAAACAAAACAAAAGAAAGAAAACAAAGGTTCAATAAAATTCCAACATTCTCCCACTGGGCTATGATTAATTTCAAAAACTCAAAAACTTTACTTTAAAAGACTTTCGGGCTGTACACAGATATGGCCATATCATAGAAAACGATATACGGGACAACATCTCAAAACAACCTCGGCCATCAAAGTCGCTAACACCGAACCATGGCCGTCGTCGCATCATTTACCGACATTAGACAACCATGATCACAAGCATCCACAACTCTAACGCCAATAGGTCAATGTGGCGGTGTAGCCGAAAATAACATCCCTCAATGGTGATCACAATGATGTTATTTCCGGTCAGTCCTATAAATTTTCCTGTAACCTTTATACTTAATAGAAGTCGGGAAAAACCCTCTGTAACCCTTTATATTTCACAGAAGTCAGAGAAAACCTCTGTAACCTACATTCTTCAGTGAAATCAAAGTACCCATCCGTAACCTCAATGCTTTAGAAAAGCCGGATGAAATAAGCTGGCACTATTGCCATCGTATGTCTCAAAACAAAA
Organism: Melastoma candidum; assembly: GCA_023653495.1. NCBI lineage: Eukaryota > Viridiplantae > Streptophyta > Magnoliopsida > Myrtales > Melastomataceae > Melastoma > Melastoma candidum. Next base: position 14,320,079 of record CM042888.1, on the reverse strand, counting down.
CTCGCGAGAACCTCAATGGTGTCATCAGAGACATACTAATTTGACAAAACCGTCATGCTCAAGATAAACGCAAAATCTTGAGACTTTCACACATATGCACATGTAACAACCAACATAATGAATAACAGATGATCATCATATAATCATTGAAACTTTAAAATGTTTCAATCATACATCAACATGGATGTCAAAAACATCCAACACAAACTCCCACTAACCAAGTACATCAAAAGACTCTACCACCCCCATACTGGTAACATGAACCTGAAAAACACCAGGTGGTAATCCCTTGGTTAACGGGTCTGCAATCATCGCGTCAGTGCGGATGTGCTCAATCTCAACATCCCCTTTCTTTACATGATCCCTGACAACGAGATATTTGATCTCTATATGTTTCGAACCACTCGAACTCTTATTGTTCTTCGAGAACATCACAGCTGCGCTGTTATCACAAAATATCATAAGCGGCCTACATATAGAATCAACAACTACAAGCCCCAATATAAAGTTTCTTAGCCAAATAGCGTGTGTCACTGCCCCATAACATGCCACAAACTCTGCCTGCATAGTGGATGAAGCTGTCAGAGTTTGCTTCATACTTTTCCAAGAAACTGCCCCACCGGCCATCATGAATATGTATCCTGAAGTAGATTTCCTATCATCTGGGCATGTCCCAAAGTCAGAATCAGTATAACCCACTACTTCAAGACTATCTGAGCGCCTGTACACAAGCATATAATCACGTGTCCCCTTTAGATACCTCATAACTTTCTTGGCAGCCATCCAGTGATCAGGACCAGGATTAGATTGATATCTCCCAAGAACACTCACTGCAAATGCAATGTCCGGCCTAGTGCAAACCTGAGCATACATCAAACTCCCAACAGCACTAGCATAAGGTATACTCACCATCGACTTCTTTTCAAAGTCATTCTTAGGACACTGATTTTTACTGAATTTGTCCCCCTTTTGTACAGGTGCAACACTGGGTTTACAACCCTCCATCTCAAAACGTTTCAATACTCTATCAATATATGCCCTTTGAGAGAGTCCCAATAGCCCATGAGATCTATCTCGACATATATCTATGCCAAGAACAAAAGATGCCTCCCCAAGGTCTTTCATATCAAAAGACTTTGTCAACATTATTTTGGTTTCACGGAGCAACCCAACATCACTACTAGCAAGGAGGATATCATCAACATACAAGACCAGAAAAATATACTTACTCCCACTGGTCTTTAGGTAGATGCAATTATCTACTTTATTTTCAACGAATCCAAAAGAAGTCACTACTTCATCAAATTTTAAGTACCACTGACGAGATGCCTGTTTCAGACCATAGATAGACTTCTTAAGCTTACAAACCATATTCTCCTTACCAATTTCCTCAAATCCCTCAGGTTGTTCCATATATACATCTTCTTCAAGACTACCGTTTAGAAAAGCAGTCTTAACATCCATCTGATGTAGTTCAAGATCAAAATGTGCAACCAAAGCCATGATAATACGAAAGCCATCCTTAGAGGAGACGGGAGAAAAGGTCTCGGTATAATCAATACCTGGTTGTTGTGTAAACCCTTTCGCCACTAACCTTGCCTTATAGCGATCCACCTTTCCATTGGCATCCCTCTTAGTTTTGAACACCCATTTACACCCAACTGGTCTATGACCATCGGGTAAATTCACAAGCTCCCACACATCATTCTGTGACATCGAAGTCATTTCCTCTCGCATAGCATTAAGCCACATACTACTATGGGGAACAGAAACAGCCTCCCGATAGCTCAAAGGATCTGTCAGACTAACATCAGATTCACCAAGATAAACTATATAATCATCACTGATAGCAGGTCGTCTTTGTCTACCAGACCTCCTGACAGGAGCCTCTTGAGAAGAAGACTCAGGCTGTGTGAAAAAATCATCAACAATGGGCTGTTCAGTAACATCACTGGGTACAATAGGCACGTCACTATGTGGGATTGAAAGAGGAAAGAATACTTTCTCAATCTGCTCGAAAGTGTCTGAAACATCAACTCCAGTACTAACCTCATCAGCAACATCAAACTCCAAGAACCTTGCATTCATGGAGTCAATCACAGTCCTCCCACGACTAGGACAATAGAACCTGTACCCTTTAGACCTATCAGGATATCCAATGAAAAAGCAACGAGAAGTCCTTGACTCGATTTTACTCATATGGGGATTGAAGATTTTAACCTCAGCAGGACACCCCCACACACGAAGATGATTAAGGCTAGGTTTACGACCAGTCCAAATTTCGAAAGGAGTTTTGGGAACAGATTTTGAAGGAACACAGTTAAGGATATACAAAGCAGATCTAAGCGCTTCACCCCATAGAAAACAAGGTAGGTTAGACCTACTCATCATGCTTCTCATCGTGTCCATAAGGGTGCGATTCCGCCTTTCGGCCACACCATTTTGTTCGGGCATATAAGGCATGGTATATTGTGGAACAATTCCACATTCCTGTAAGTACTTAGCAAACGGTCCCATTTGTTGTCCAGAACCATCATGTCAACCATAGTACTCACCACCACGATCAGACCGTACTACCTTAATCAATTTCTCTAACTACTTCTCGACTTCAGTCTTAAAGACTTTAAATTTGTCGAGAGCTTCTGACTTCTCTTTAATGAAATAGAGATAGCCATACCGAGAAAAGTCATCTATAAATGTTATAAAATACTTGTTTCCACACAAGGTAGTAGGATAAGGTCCAGAGATGTCAGTGTGGATGATTTCTAAAAGCTCTGAGCTACGAGTAGCTCCTTTCTTCTTAGACTTGGTGAATTTGCCTCTAATGCAATCTACACAAGTTTCTAGATCACTGAAATCAAAAGAAGGTAAAATTTCATTTTTGACTAATCTTTGAATCCTTTCTCTCGATATGTGGCCTAAACGTTTATGCCACAACAAACAAGAATTTTCAACGGATAAAGGTCTCTTGGAAGTACTCGACTCAACCGAGAAATTTTGAAAAGGAGTAGGAGTCAAAAGCAATTGAAATAATCCATTATTTAGAATTCCAGAACCAACAATCTGAGAATTCAAGGACAATCGAACTGAACCTCGTTCAAAACGAAAAGAGTATCCACTAGAGTTCAAAGCTGAAATAGAAATCAAGTTTCTTCTAATAGTGGGAACGTAAAAGACATTTCTCAACATGAGAACATGATTTGACTCTAGAACAAGACGAACAACTCCTATGGACTCGACTTGGACTTCAACATCGTTCCCCACTTTAAGCTTTGACTCCGTTTCACTTGGTTTCCTTATGCTCTTGAACCCCTGTAATGTCATAGTAACATGCACAGAAGCTCCACTATCAATCCACCAAGAACTAGGTGAGACATCAACTAGATTCGATTCAAAACATACTAGAACAGAAGAGTTACCTCCAGACTTATTTTGCTCAAGTCGAGCCTTAAGCTTAAAACAATCCTTCTTCATACGTCATAACTTTTGGCAATAGAAACATTTGATATCCTTTTTAGAGACAACCTTTGAACCACCCTCACTCTGATCGTGACTATGCCTCTTAAAGCCCGTATTCTTAGAAGCACCGGGGTGAAAACGCTTAGAGTGCTTCTTACCCTTCACAAAAGAAGGTCTAGAAGAAGACACAAGAAAGGCACTCTCACTCTTCTCCCTCTTAAGTTTCTCCTCCTCCGCCATACACTTACTAATGAGATCATTGATAGTCCAACTCTCGTTTTGGGAAATAAAGGCAGTTTTGATCTGAGAGAAATTCGGAGGCAAGGAATTGAGAGCATGAAGAATGATGAAGTTATCTGGGAGAGGAATCTCAAGGCTTTTTAGTTTGGACTGGAGGGAAATCATTTTCAGAATATAGTCTCTCACTCCTCCCACATTGTCATAAGACATACTCGTCAGCTTTTTCAACAGGACACTAGATTCAGCCATATCGGGTACAAGGTACCTATCTCCAAGAGCAGTGAGCAACTCCTTAGCAGTGGAAGCCTCAGGTAACCCACTCAACAGATGTTCTGAAATTGATCTCCTCATGGCTAGAAGACTCATATAGTTCGAATGCTCCCACTTGCTAGAGTACTCCCTTTCCATTGGGGTACTAGCCTCAGTAAGCGGAGCGGGGCGATCCACTCGCAAGGCTAAATCCAGATTTACAAATCCTAGGGCATACAGAAGCTCATCCTTCCACTTATTGAAATTAGATCCATTTAGGACCTCAACTACGCCAACACCGGTATTGTTCAAGGCAAGAGTGACTGAAACAAGAGGAACAAATACATGAGTGAACATAACATCAATATCATTTACATAGACTATCAACCAGAGAGACTCAAACAACGCCAAATGCAGTAAATCCAACACCTTTGGGCAGAAGGACCTCACACTAGCAAAGTCAAGACACTCTAGCAACCCTCAACAAGTCCGAGAAAATCCCACCTGTCACTTTGAGTGAGCCGCTTTGGCAGCCATGCACTCAAAGCACAAATATGAGATAACTCACTTGCTGAGAACACGCGCGATTGTAAGAAAACCCGGTTGTCACTCAGGTCGAGTCGCTTTGGCAACCAAACGACCAGAGCACAAATCCAAAAGCCGCTTACCCTTAATGCACATGCCCGTGAGATGACCCACCTGTCACCGTAAACTAGCCACTTTGGTAGCCAAACGCTTACAGCACAAATGTGAAAACACCGACAAGTTCACTCACAAAGATCACATGTTCCCTTAGTCACATATGTACGCTCAATAATAATCCCCCCTTTTTTTTTATAGGGACTTCTGCAGCGGCGGAACAGCGGCGGAATGATCCGCCGCGGCTGCGGCGCGCGGTAACAGAATGTTCCGCAGCGGCAGAGGGACGTCTGTTCGTCTTCCTCTAAACCTAATTTCGCGAAAACGGATCCTAATCACCAGAATCGATCCCAAATCGCGAAATCTTTTCAGAAATACATAATCAAACATCGTGCGGATCCCAAATCGACAAACGGTTGTTCTGATACCACATATAAGCGAATCTAATTGCTAACCCAAGATCACCGTATCGATTTGGGACACCAAGAATGGGGAAAACGGAGGCGTACCTGATTGCGCCATAATCTCCAAGAGAAAGAACGCGGAAGTGACGATCCTCAGCAGCAATCCGGAAGAGACGAACAGTATAATCTGCAGCAAGAAAAACCGCGCCCTAGGTCTTCCCCTTTCTTCTGATAAAACGGCCGATGGAACAACAATCCTTATTTTTTTGTTATCAGCGAAAGAGGGGACCTAGCGCTTACATTAGTCGACGGGCCCTTCCATCGCGGGCTTACGCCGATACTTGGCCTACACCGAATTGCCGTCCAGCCCACATCATACAATAACCGAGATGTCGCAAAAGTCCATAACAAAGATCACCGAACCTCAATGGACTATCATGCATTGTCCCGTAATCAACATACAACCCGTTTTTTCAAGATAGATAAAATATAATTAATTATAGCCCAAAGGAATTTTATAAACAAAACAAAAGAAAGAAAACAAAGGTTCAATAAAATTCCAACAGCGTGACTCTATATCTTTAACTTAACCATAACCTAAAACTAAGGAAAGTTGTAAATGTGAAGAGGAATGATTTGAGAAGGAAGAGTTCTATTCATTGTGGATGAATTACAAATGAACCAAAGACCGCTATTTATAGGGAGGATCTAAGATGAATTCATTCTCTACCTTTCTAGAACTTTCTTATCTGGACTAATTCTACAACATTTTAGACTAATCTTAAGAACCTTCTATACAATCTTAGGAGCCTTCTAGGATAATCTTAGGAACTTTCTCGAGCCCATGAGAAAATAAGAGAACCTAGGTGTTGTTATTTCTAACACTCCCCCTCAACACCGACTTGTTCTTCTTATCATGCCAAGTTTTGTCCGAAGCTCTTCAAGCTTGTTTGTGTTAAGTCTCTTAGTGAAGACGTCGGCTATTTGACTTTCCGTTCCAATGTATTGTAGCTTGATATCTCCTTGTAACACCTTTACTCGTAAGAAGTGATAGTGGACTTCTACGTGCTTGGTTCGTGCATGAAACACTGGATTTTCTGCTAGTTGGATCGTTGATCGGTTGTCACATGATAGAGGAACTCCATATTCAGTTTTTCGGTGAAGATCTTGCATGAGTTGCATTAGCCAAATAGCTTCTTGTGTTGCGGTTGTAGCAGCTCTATATTCCGCTGCTGTCGTTGAGAGTGAAACTGTTGGTTGTCGCTTACTGCACCATGATACTACTCCCCCTGCGATACTGAAGACGTATTATGTCGTTGATCTTCTGGTATCACGGTCATCAGCATAGTCAGCATCGCAGTATCCGATAAGTCTGCAATCCCTTTCTCTTTTATACAGCACCCCATAGTTCAACGTACCCTTAATATATCTCAGAATTCGCCGAACTGCTTCGAGGTGAGGCTTATTTGGAGTTTGCATAAACTTACTCACTAAATCGACTACATAAGAGATGTCCGGTCTTGTATGTGTTAGGTAGATCAGACTGTCAACCAGCTGACGGTACATTGTTGGCGCTTCAAGATCCTTGCCTTCATTTGCACTAAGCTTAGCGTTGAACTCAATAGGTGTTGATATCGGCTTGCACTCTAACATCCCATATTTCTTTAGCAACTCCCTTGCATATTTCTCTTGACATAAAAACAAGCATTCTGGAATGCGGTCAACTTCTAATCCCAAGAAGTGCTTGAGTTCTCCAAGCTCCTTCATGTGGAAGCGCACTGAGAGATTTTCCTTGATCTGTTTGATCTCATTGTCATTATCTCCTGTGATGATGAGATCGTCCACGTATACAAGTACTATTGCAATTTTCTCTTCTTTGAATTTGACGAAGAGGCATGAGTCGGCGACAGCGAGAGTATATCCACTATACACTAAGAACTCTGCAATCTTGCCGTACCAAGCTCTTGGAGCCTGCTTCAGTCCGTATAATGCTTTCCTTAGTTTGCAGACAAAGTTCGGACGATTCTTATCTGCAAACCCCTGAGGTTGTTCCATATAGATTGCTCTGTCTAACTCTCCATGTAGGAATGCATTCTTCACGTCCTTCTGCCAGAGTTTCTAGGACTTACTTGCTGCTAAGGCAAGTAGAACTCTGACAGTTGTTATCTTCGCAACTGGACTGAAGGTCTCGTTGTAGTCCAAGCCATACTGTTGAGAGAATCCTCGAGCGACGAGACGAGCCTTGTATCTCTCCACCGAACCATCTGTACGAGTTTTCACCTTATAGACCCATTTGCCTTATAGACCCATTTTCACCTTATAAACCAAATCCCAAGTTTGGTTTTCTTCCAATGCTCGGATCTCTTCACTCATTGCCTTTTGCTATACCTTATACTTTGATGCTTCTTCGTAGCTTGATGGCTCTTGTGGATCAACGTCTTCTACAAGTGCTGCATCTATGTATCTTGTTGGAGGTCTTCGTTGCCTTGTGGACCTCCTCAGTGGTGTCGTCCCGTCACCAATGTCTTCTTCCATTACATTCTCTTCGAATGACCTCTGGTACACTCCTGTTTGCCAAGGTCTCTCTTCTTCTATGTCATTATTCTTGTTATAGTGGGCCCTTCATCAATCTCCTCAATGGTTGGTTTTAGGGTTACTTGCTCCCCCCTCTTCAATTGAGCTTCTTCTTCTGGTTCCTTTGAAGGCAACCACCAGGACATTGCTTCATCAAAGACGACGTTCCTTGATACAGTACACTTGTTAGTCATAGGATCGCAGCATCTCCATCCTTTTCTCTTTGTGTCATGTCCTACGAAGATACACTTGGTCGCCTTCTTATCGAACTTACTTCGTACGTGGTTAGAGATGAACACATAGCAGACACACCCAAAGACTCGAAAGTGGCTCACTGTAGGTTTTATATTCCATAGTAGCTCGAATGGTGTCTTGAAGTCAAGGCGAGCTTGTGGTAGCCTATTTGTAACATCTGCAGCTGTCTTCATGCACTCTGCCCAATATCTTCCTGGGACATTTCTGGCATGCAACATACTTCTGCATATTTCTGTAAGATTCCTATTCTTTCTTTCTGCCACACCATTCTGTTTGGGCATGTGGGGACAAGTCAACTGTCATCTTATCTTGTCCTCTTTTAGGTATTCTGCAAACTCCCTAGAGGTATATTACCCCTCCCCCTTATCAGTACGTAGGCACTTCACCTTTGTCTGCAAATCGCTCTCCGCCTTGATCTTGAACTCTTTGAATTTTTGTAGGATCTCCTAATTCTCCTTCATAAAGTCTACCCAGACATACCTGGAGTAGTCATCAATGAAGGTCACCATGTATCTATGGCCACCTACTGATGGATGCTTCACTGGACCAAACACATCGGAGTGGATTAGCTGGACTGGTTCATCTGCCGTATACTTGGACTCTTCATACGGTAGCTGGTGTGATTTACCGTACTGACAGCCTGAACAAACATTGTCGACATTCACTTCCAATTGCGGAAGGCCCTTCGGCATCTCTTTGTTCATCATTACCTTCAACTTGTGGTAGTCAACGTGCCCAAGTCTCTCATGCCAGAGGTCTGCATTTTCATTTTTCTTTACTCTGTCTATGTATGCCGATTCTGCAGACATAACACAGATGGAGTTTACCTTCCGTCCTTCCATGAGCGGTGTCCCTGAAAACTTTAGCTCGTGGTAGACCTTGACGTCATCAGGCCCGAACACCACGAAATTACCGGGAGCTGTCAGTTAGGCTACTGACAGAAGATTCTTCTTTATTCCAGAAACATGGTAGACTCTTTGTAGTTGCACCTTGCTGGAACTGTCATCAGTGGCTATAACATTCTTCCCAACATGGGCGATGGGCAGTCTAGAGTTGTTGGCGGTGACGATGACTCGTTGTCCTTTGTATTTCGACAATTCTTGCAACTTCTCTTGGTCACCCGTCATATGGTTGGAGCACCCGAAGTCAAAAATCCAATTCTCTGTATAGTCCACAGAGTTATTGTTGACCACTGTAAAAGCCTGATCTTCCGACGACTGCTTTTCTTCTAGCAAGGCGAGGGATGCTTCTAGATTCCACTCTTCCTCGAATTTATTTCCGTCTTGACTTCTTGATGTGGCAGCATGTCCTTCTACGTTCTTCTTCGAACCAGCAGTCTCGGGCGTAATTCCCTTTCTTACCACAATTGAAGCATTCCTCATTTTTTCGTTGAGTTAGCCTTCCTTGTATCCTTTGTTCTTGTGGTCGGATATGTTTTTGCTGCTCTTGTCGTCCCCCTCTACCGCCTTGTGAGAATTTGTTTTCCTCAAACCTCTTATTTTTAGTATAGCTTCTTCCTTTATTACTATATAATGCCTCTTCTTCATTTTTCAAAGATACGCTCACCAACTGTTTTGCTAGCGTCTCCTGACTCTATACTCCGGTCTTAACCCATGAATAATAATCCTCCTTATCCTATCATTACTAATCCTTGATTCTGGATTCGGTTGTACTTCCGCTGGACTTCGGCAGATTCTCTGATGGACTTTGGCAGAACTTCCACTAGATTTTGACGCATGGACCCCAACTGTCTGGCTCTGATACTATGTTAGAAATCGTGCCGGGGTTCCCCTTTACCTAAAAGCTAGCAATTAGATGAAGGGTCCCAACTCTATTTAAGGTGTAGGCCCATGCCTTTTCTACACCTTAAATAGAGTTGGGACCCTTCATCTAATTGCTAGCTTTTAGGTGAAGGGGAACCCCGACACGATTTCTAACCGTTGATGGCTGTCTAAGGTGGTTCATTTGGTGAGGTTGTGCATGAGGGTCGGAAGTTACTGGACTACACTCGATTTTGCTGGCAGGCATTTCAAATCATTGCTAACATCTCTTCGCGAAAAAATTTTGCTTCGGCAGTTGATATATTTAAGACTAGAAAGATTCCAAGGTTAAAAGTTCCCAGTCTTCCTCTACCTCCCTTCCTTCCATCGGTTGGTTTCTTCCCTTGTATTTGAAATTCTCCTGACAAGTCTTATAATCATATCTGCATAGCTGACATCTAGCTCCTCTTCTTTGTCGAGTTTGTTTCAATTTACCTGCCTCCATGAAGTTTCAAAAATTCAATTAACATTGCTTTTCTAAGCAATGATAGAATCAGTTCTGTTCATTTCAAGAATTGTTATGCGACTACATATCACCAGTTAAGTTAACCTACTGATGCTATTTTTTTCTTCCCGTTTAGTTTAGATTGGACAAAAGCTTTTGTACCCTCTTTTCCATTGCTGAAAATGCACAAACATTGGTGCTCCACCGGCAGAAGATTAATGCACTGCTGTTAACTATAAATTCTTTAGCTCCATATGGCACAGTGGCCTGGTTATCTAACCACATACCAAGGAAATCCAAAAGCCTCATCAAAATGAAACAAATAGGCTTGTACAAGGTCTTCATCAAGTATCTCAGTATCCCTTGTCGGCCCATGTGCCTCAGGAATTCATCTCATCTTACCATGAATTTCGTAATAAAATCTGGGAGAATAAGATGTAATGGGAATGATACAAGGACAGATGTCTCGAAAACTCAGAGACTCATGCGTGAGTTAGTTAAGCCCATACTGGAAATAGCCAAGAAGATAAAAAAGATAACTCACCTTGAGATAGGGTTTTTATGGGTGATTCCCATAGAGTAGGGAAACAAAAGGTTACTTTCCATAGTGAATATTGTGAAATCCTATAATATGATTAAAATATCTAGAAATTAATATTGTACCCATTATAGGAACTTTAAAACCATCTTCTCCAGTTTCGTCGGCCTTTAATGTGCAATATAATCCTGTGTTTATAGAACCCTGAGGAGGAATTGAAACAAGAATCTCACCCTTCTTATGCCCCTCCTCACAAACGTGTGAAGTCGGAAGACTTCTGTGTTAGATCCCAAGTTAATGGAGATGGGTAATTGAGAATTACACAATAGGTTACACTCACTCTTTCTCAAAATCTTAGGGATCAAATTGCCTAACTGATATTATGTTTCATAAGTTAACCATCGTTAATCGAGATTATTCGTATGTGTTCACGTAGAAAACGGATCACGTCGGAAATATTTGGCAATAAAACTCACAGGGATTGTAAATGTGGTCGCCAGTAAGTAATTGAATGAAATTGATTGAATGCAAACAGTTTTACAATAAGTAAAGAATGCTTACAGCCATAGAAATAAAGTAAAAATGATGGTGTGGATGGTGGTGACGTCGTAGACTTGCTGTTAGGTGCTGTAGACTTGCAAACTTGGATGGTGGAATCTGGTCGTTGGGCCTTGGTGGACGGAGTGTGGTCGAAGGTAGTGGCGGATGTGGATACCAAGGCTACGGTTGCTCACCCTGGTGGCGGAACGAAGGCGGAATTTGGTTGTCGGAGCTACGGTTGCTCACTCTGACGGTGGAAGTGAAAACCAATGAAACCTTAAGGGTTTCGCCCAGGTCGGGGAATCCTAACAACTAAGGGGTGACGAGCAAAGCAAAGCTTTTGTGTGTTTGATTGATCGTAATCTTCCAAGGACGATCTTCCCCCTTTTTATATTAAATCTTTGGCGTCTGGGGTGTTTGACACGTTCTCAAATAATCTCTCCAGGTTGTGGCTCTCTCAAACGACCTCCAAAAATCTCGGAATCGGTTTGATCCCAGATTTGGGTCGTAGACATGGGCCGTAGACATGGACCGTAGACATGGACCGTAGACAATGTATGTCACGTTCTTAGGATATTTTGCCAGGTCGTGGCCCTCTCAATCAACTTCCTAAAATCTTGGTAACAACCTAATCATGATAGACGTGGGTCTTATCCACGTCGTAAACTTAACAGTTTCTTTTTCTTATATTAAATTGAAGAATTAGAGTCTTATCCCCAGATTTTCTCCAGCAAGATCCTTTCAAATCATGGGAACGTGGCCCCTAATCCTCTTTGCAAAAATCTCGGAGTCAAGATCTTTTCTGATCCTCGTAGACTCTACCCTCGTAGACTCTGACCCCCGTCGACTCTGACCACGCCAGTCCTTTGTAGAATTAGTACTTCCTTGGCGGGCTCACATAACGGTGGGCTTGTAAACGCTCTTAAAGACCTCTGGACTTATGGGCTTTATAAAATGAGCCCAAAATTTATGTCACGGTCTTGGTAGACTTGACATGGGTCGGCAAAATGGGTTTGTGGGTTTCTCACAATCAGGCCCGAGATTTTGTCATGCCAACATAAGCCCCCCTCTTAGGGTGAGACGATCATAGCCTAGAGTCTTACCCAGCATTGTGAAGTGGTTTGAATACTGACAAAGAAGCTTTAAAAGAATGGAAGAGATGGGGATTCGAGACCTAACACGAGACGGTGTGATCCCATGGTATTTGCCAGTGTCGCGGGAATTGAAAGTCAGTGTCTTGTTGGACAAGACGTTGTCAATTCAAGCGTATGTGGTATTGCAAACCGCCCGGATTAAAGGGAAAATGGCACCATGATAACGGGTTTGCCATTATTATTTCTCCAGGTACCCACGGTTCATGCTCGGGAAGTTCAAGGTTCTTTACGATGTTAACCTCTATTTGGAAAGTATGGAAAATATAAAATTTAATTTCATTCTTTAATGGTTGAACGTCGATTATGGGCACAAAATCTGGCATAACCTGTTCTACCACTTGTATTCCAACATCTTTGAGGGTTGGCGGACTAAACTGCTCATCTCTATCAACCTCTGGCGACGGGTAGACATCTACATCAATAGGAGATGTTGTTATGGGCATGTACTCCTCCATGGGCGTTTTTAGTACGAATGAATAATCTGTTATGGGAGGTTCGGGAGTGGGGATATACCCCTCGACGGAAGGTTCCGTATAAAAACTCTCTCTTCGTCGATATAAATGAGCATTGTTAGAGTAATTATTCGCATATTCATTTATTTTGTGGCCCTCATCTATGAAGTTTTCGACTTGTGCCGGGACGAAAGAGTTGGACTGCCTGACTCTATTGACTCTAAGAGTATACTCGTCCCAGTCTACATCGTCGTTTTCGTAGACATTATTAGGACTGATCATTCTCGTAGACTCGTCACGAGTCCTTTCCCAGTATATGTATTCAGAATATGAATTTTCGTAGGGATACACGTCTTTTCTATGGGCATCTGGTACAAATTGTTTCACCAATGATTTCGCTTTGTAGACAGAGTCATCTACATGGGTTCTCGTATATAAACTTTCTCTACGGGGCTGCTATGTGGCGGCGCTTGGCCCGTTTAAGGCACTGATTTGCTCTGGTCGTTGGGGCTTGGTGGTGTGGATGGTGGTGACGTCGTAGACTTGCTGCTAAGCGCTGTAGACTTGCGAACTTGGATGGTGGAATATGGTCGTTGGGGCTTGGTGGACGGAGTGTGGTCGAAGGTAGTGGCGGATGTGGATACCAAGGCTACGGTTGCTCACCCTGGTGGCGGAACGAAGGCGGAATTTGGTTGTCGGAGCTACGGTTGCTCACTCTGACGGTGGAAGTGAAGACCAATGAAACCTTAAGGGTTTCGCCCAGGTCGGGGAATCATAATAACTAAGGGGTGACGAGCAAACCAAAGCTTTTGTGTGTTTGATTGATAGTAATCTTTCAAGGAAGATCTTCCCCCTTTTTATATTAAATCTTGTGGCATCTAGGGTGTTTGACACGTTCTCAAATAATCTCTCCAGGTTGTGGCTCTCTCAAACGACCTCCAGAAATCTCGGAATCGGTTTGATCCCAGATTTGAGTCGTACACATGGGCCATAGACAGGGGTGTGGACCGTAGACAATGTATGCCACGTTCTTAGGATACTTTGCTAGGTCGTGGCCCTCTCAATCAACTTTCTAGAATCTTGGTAACAACCTGATCCCGGTGGACATGGGTCTTATCCACGTCGTAAACTTAACAGTTTCTTTTTCTTATATTAAATTGAAGAATTAGAGTCTTATCCCCAGATTTTCTCCAGCTGAAGATCTTTTCAAATCATGGGAACGTGGCCCCTAATCCTCTCTCCAAAAATCTTAGAGTCAAGATCTTTTCTGATCCTCGTAGACTCTAACCACACCAGTCCTTTGTAGACTTAGTACTTCCTTGGCGGGCTCACATAACGGTGGGCTTGTAAACGCTCTTAAAGACCCCTGGACTTATGGGCTTTATAAAATGAGCCCAAAATTTATGTCACGGTCTTGGTAGACTTAACATGGGTCGGTGAAATGAGTTTGTGGGTTCCTCACAATCAGGCCCAAGATTTTGTCATGCCGACAGTATGTTAAAGAAAAGTAGTAACTCATTTAAACACAGAGTTAATCGAGATTTTCGTGGTGTTATGGGGTGAGAAAGTGATTATAAGAAGAAACTCAAGAGTCGGTAATAACTTAACCTCGGATAAATGGTCTCGAGGAGAATAATTTCAGAGTTCATCCTCGATACGAGTAGAGATTTCAGAAATATTGATCCGTTAGTGATAACCTCGTAGAAAGAAAGTTCAGAGCTTGTCCTCCGAAGGAAAATGAATTTTGACCAACAAATTTGCCTTTTTAAGGCCAATCCCAAGATCATCGTCGAAATACCATTTGCAGATCATCATCGATTACCAACAATCTACTTGTGAGTTTGAAATGAACTTTTGAGACTGAACTCGAGAAGCAAGCTGACCTTCAAGACCAAGGCATCCTTGAGATCACTTCATTCGAGATCTTGAAACCAAGCATTTATAAGTATCGCTAAAGATTACAACAAAATGTTTGTCATTCATGTAAACAAAATTGACCACACGACGAAATACATGGAATTTTTTAGAGATTAGACTTATTTATTCGGAAACTACATATTCACGAGTTCGGAACCATTTTAGAATACATGTAGTTAAACTCGTGGAAAAAAAAAGTCTTGCCGTGAATATTGAGTTTCTCGAAGTTTATATGAGATTTCAGTGCAAGGCATTATGTTAAAAGTGGAGAAAAGCTTGTCCTGTATGTCGTGGGTCAAGAAACACCTGCCACAGCAGAACAAAATTGTTATCGACTTCAGGGAATAGCTTCGCAGCACAATGGTGTGGATATGAGTGGTTGCCCTGGTACAACTGGATTTGGAACAAATATCTTCCATCAAGCCAATTGACTAAAACTTGAAAGCCCGTGCTCCATCAAAGTACACTGCAGCTTGTCTTTTGTTTTTGGTGTGGGTTGAGGGACGATGATGGAAGGGATTGGTATAATTAAGCGGAGAGAGCTTTATTTTGTTTGGATGTGGAGGCTTGTACTCTGTGCATTTGGACATTGTTATTGGTACGGCATTAAGCAAGGAACATGAACCAACATGGATTGATCCAAGTGGTAAGGAGCTTGGATTCTCCTTTAGGAGATCTCAGGTTCGAAACATACGTACGCAGCCACCCCTGTTGGAAGACTCTCCCACCATCTCCTTCTGTGTCCTACTCGGATCGAGTCCGGACCGGGCAAGGAACAAAAGAAAAGGAACAGGGACGAGAGACATGCTATTGGGCCTTTTGCATTAATTGTTGATAATAGACGAATGGGCCGAGGTTTGGGCCTCTCTCCAACCCCAACCCCAACAACCCACGAAAAGAAAAAACAGGCAAGGGCAGAAAGGGGGAGGACTGGTTGGGGAGAAAGGAAGCAAGAGCGGAGAGGGTCAAAATAGCGGGACAATGGATCTTGGAGTCCACTAGCAATGGCAACCGAAGTTTGAGAGAGAGACGGCGGGAAGGCCGACTGAAAGTGATGGAGGGCAGCGGTTCCAGTTCCAGCGACCACCCCTCTCCGTCCCCATCCCCATCTCCTTCTGCTTCCAAGCTGCTGGCTAACCTCCCTTCCCGGGGCCTCTTTTCCTCCTCCGCCATCGTTTCTTCCAATCCGGTCATTCTTTTTTTTTTTCTCGTGTTCGTCATCTTTACGAGCCTCGTGCCCTGTGATTCATTCACTCAATTCGATTGCCCTGTTTGTGCTTTAAACGTCTCCTAGGATCTGTTGTTTATTAACGGGGGCAGATACTGTTGCCCTTACTGAGAATGATTTTTCCCGGTACGCCCTTTCACCTTCGTCATGAAAATGCATTCCTTTGCCCAGGCTCAGGCTTTGGCTCTCACCCCCTTTTCCTTTCTATCCATGGCAGGGTCAAAATCAAACTCAAAAATAAAATAAATATCCCTTTCAGCTCTCCTCCAAAGACAAAGAGAGAGAGACACGACCTCTCCCATATTCATGGGTCTGATCCTCTGACCTGACTGTCTCAGTGTTCATTTGCAGAGGGGGCTGTGTGTCTATGTTTGTGAGCACGAGACTGCGCCTCCTGGTAACCGGATCTTTCTGTTTCAGCCTCCTGTTGAGATGAAACCCCTATTTACTAATCCTATTCAGCATTTTGTTTTACTCTTTCTCTAATGGTGCCCCCCCCCCCCCCCCCCAATGTTCCCTAAAAGTATCCCCTAGAGAATATAACTTGCATACCATTGAATCTTTCATATTGTATGTGGTGATTTATGGGAGTTTTGAGTGACTTTCTTGTTTTGATTTATTTTTTCACTTGTTCTCCCTTCAAACTGCCATTGACTGCTTGTTGCCAATGCAGAGGATCAAGTCATAAGGACGAACCAACAAAACATACTGATTCGATCGCTCATGATCAAGAAACAAAGAGGTGATTCTATCTCAAAGAGTGGAAAGGGTGCCACCGTCGCCGAAGGTTCTAGAAAACGGTAATCCCTCTAACTTCAAGAGATGAAAACCTTTTCAGTTTCCTGGTTCCTAATGTATCTGGATGCTCATATAATTTGTTCATTTCAAGAACCGTATTGGCAGCAGAAAGTCACCAATGCTAGAATGACATTCATATCGTTAATCGTTTCATGTGAAAGTTTTTTTTTTAATAAGTCATTTGAAAGGTTTTAATGATTCATTTTTTTGGGAAGGAACGATATTTTTAGTACAGTCGTGATTTTCTTGAGCTTATATACAAGTGACTACATTTTGTTGATGATAAAGTTCACAAGGACGCTTTCCTGTTTCTCATTTTTGTCAGGGAATCTTCTGTGATATAATGTAATTGTGTGTTTCATAAGAAGACTACCTAAGCTCAAGTGATCCCACATTTGTATCTTTGTTCGGATTTAGTTTTTCCTCTTCTCAGTAAGCCTCTGAAATGTCATACGAAATCTAAAACTGTCAGTTTCTTTTTTCCCTTTGTGAAAAGATGGAAGTGGTTGACATAGGAAGTTTTATGAAGAGGCGTGTGTGCTCTTATTTAGTGGTCCATTACCCTTTTATAATATTGCTTATTACTTATTGCAGGTCATCTGAGAGACTTTCAGATGCAGCATCAGCAAAAAGACCTAACACTCAAGGTGGTACTCGTTACCCTTTAATATTTAGTAAGTAGGATGTCTCGAGAAGTCCTAAAGCACCAGGGGCCTTTGTCCTGAATTTGATTTCAACTTGCATGGTGGCAATGCCAGCCCATAAATCAAGAAAAGTATCATTTGGCCTCGAATCTGGACAGAGCATTTGACTGTCAGGTGCTGAGCACGGGCATGTAAACCTGGCTAATGCACACATAGAATTGAGTATCTGTCAGAACAGTCCTGTCCTTTTTAATATTTCTGATTTAAATGATTTTCAAGTTTAGTGTTTGCATTCTCTCAACTGATTCTCAGAAGGGTCACACTCCCATTTGTCCGACAAGGATTTGCACACTTTGACTGTGGAGAGGCTACGGGCTCTTTTAAAGGAAAAAGGGCTTTCCGCCAGGGGGAAAAAGGTGATAAAACTGCGATCACTTTATTTTTCTGCTCTCATTTGAATCGGTATGGTGGTACATCATGTTTAATAATCAAAGCTGGCGGTTCGATTCAAGCAGATGTCTCTGTAAATCCTGTGTCTACTCGCCGTCTTTGGCGATATTGAAGCAGTTATGTGTTTTCTTCTGCTGAATCCGGTTATTGAAACGAGCAGGATGAGTTGATTGCTCGCTTGAAAGAGTGAATGGTTAAGAGCGAAGATGGACATGGTTCAACCAATGAACCTCTCTTCTTGTGTACTTGTACAAGGCATATGGAAGCCAACACTCCAGGAAGTGGGATTATAGGGCATGCTGTTGTTTTTATAAACATTTTGGTCTACGCGATGGCTCTACATTTTTGTTCCGAAATGTTGCATGCTATGCGTCGATTTGGTATTGATATGCCAGGTTTGCCTCTTGGGCAAGTAGAATGGTCTTTCCCGATCTGGTCGAGGCGTGATTTTGCAGTGATGGTTAAGCGTTGTTGACTATGAAACTACGAGTGACCCTTCTGGCATTCTATGTTTTCATACAAAATAAGTTTTGGTTCACTTTGGTTGCCGAGAAAACGTGTCGACGTGAGAGACGAGATCAAAAGAAATAAAAATAGTCGCTAAGAAAATCAAATAGTAAGAGCAAGAAATGAAGCAAAGCAAAGACTTAATTTCTTTGAAAGCCAATTGGAATCTACGAGAGTGGACAAGCTTTGCTCATCTTTGGAGTGAAAATGATTATTTGTGTATTATTTTGACATTAACTAAAATTATTTATGTTAAACTTAAAAAAATCGCGAGAAATATACCATAAAAACCAAGTTTAACCCTTCTATCTAAGGTAATATAATTTTTATAAAGTAGAGTCATCTTTTCAAATAAATTCGATGTTATATCAACCAATTTATTTAAAAAATGGAACTTATTTTTTATAATAATCAATTTAAAAGGATTATATCAAAATTTTTGAAACCTAATATTCATATTTAAGATTTGTAAGGACTAAGGTTATTATAGGCAAACCTTGGTGTCCTCCGAACCGACCAACCTATATAATTTTTTTCCTTTCCCGAAGAACAAACTTAGTTGAAATGAAGCAATGATGCAACAAAGTCTTCAGATGATTCATAGCCGTCTTTGATCATTCTTTTGACAGTGAGTCAGAGCCGTCTTTCAAAACATTGAATGCGGAATTCCATTGGCCGGCGTCTTCATCTTCTCCCGCGCACCCCGAATGTCTCCATTGCTTCCGTCCATCCAAGTGTCCCCTCAGCTTTCCTTCGCATTGATGCGACCATGGTGAAGACGGGTTTCGACCCCAATACTTGCCGCTCTAACTTCCTCCTCCGTAGGCTAATCCGCTTGGGTGACCTGCATCTCGCTCGCCAACTGTTCGATGCAATGCCAACTCGTAATGCAGTCTCTGCGGATACCATGATTTCCGGCTATGTTGAATATGGCCACCTCTGGACCGCTAAGGTTCTGCTCTATAGCTTGTTTGAACGCACCACGGTCACATGGACCATTCTCATTGCTGGATACCTGAAGTTTGATAAGGTTGATGCTGCATTCAAAATTTTTCGTGATATGCTTCGTTTCGGTGGCAGCCCTGATTACGTCGTGTTTGCTACACTGTTGTCGGGTGTTAATGATTGCGGTTTGCTCAGTGAAGTCATCCAAGTGCATGCTTTGATGGTTAAGGTAGGATGCAATTCAGCACTCATTGCCAATAATTCTTTACTTGATGCTTACTGTAAATTGCATGAAATTAGCTTAGGCTTCCGGGTTTTTGGGGAGATGTCAGAGAAGGATTCTGTTACTTATAATGTATTGATGACTTGGTATATCAATGAAGCTCTATTCTGCAAAGCAGCCAGACTTTTCATCGAGATGCAAAGGCTGGGATTTAAGCCATCTGAATTCACTTTCGCAACAATTCTGAATGCGGGTATATCATTGGGTGACCTGGGCCTTGGGAAACAGGTCCATTGCCAAGTGATAAAGAGTAATTTCTTGTGGAATGTGTTTTGGGCCAATGCAATGCTTGATCTTTATTCCAAATTTGATTTTGCAAATGAAGCGAGAAAACTTTTTAATGAGATGGTGGAGGTGGATTGCATTTCTTTTAATATTATTATTACTGGATATGCGTGGGAAGGACGAATAGGAGATTGCCTGGAGCTTTTTGATGTTCTGAAAAGGACCACATTTGACAGGAGGCAATTTCCCTTTGCTACATTGCTTAGTATTGCGGCGAACAATCATATTTTGATAATGGGTAGGCAGATCCATTGTCAGGCTGCTGTTTCATCCGCTTGTTCCGAAATTCCAGTAGCAAACGCTCTAGTTGATATGTATGCAACATGTGGTAAGTTTGAGGAAGCTCTAGTTATATTTCACAATGTTGTTGACAGGGGCCCCATCCCATGGACTGCCTTCATTTCTGCCTATGTTCAGAGAGGGCTACATGAAGAAGGCCTGAAGATGTTCGTCCAAATGCATAGGACAGGCATTAGGGCTGACCAGGCAACCTGTTCAAGTGTCCTCAAAGCCTCAGCAGTTTTGGCATCTAAATCGGTGGGTAAACAACTGCATTCTTTTGTCATGACATTGGGCTTGCAGTCAGATGTGTATTGTGCAAGTGCCCTCGTGGATATGTATGCAAAATCTGGATCCATGAAAGATGCGATTAAAACTTTTGAAGAGATGCCTGTGCGGAACATCGTCTGCTGGAATACTCTCATTTCTGCATATGCTCAGGATGGAGATGCGAATGCTACTCTTCGAATCTTTGAAACTATGATTTCTTTGGGTCTGGAACCCGATTGTATCAGCTTCTTGAGTGTTATATCGGCATGCAGTCATGGTGGGCTTGTTGAAGAAGGCTTATGGTACTTCAAAGTGATGTCAAACATGTATAGGCTAGTTCCCAGTAGAGAACACTTTTCTGCAGTAGTTGATTTGCTCGCAAGAAGTGGACGTCTTAATGAATTGGAAACTTTGATGGATAATATGCCATTTGAACCTGATGAGATCATGTTGATGGCAGTTCTCAACTCGTGTAGGATTTACAGGAATGAAGCATTAGCCAAGAAAGCATCCAAAATGCTTTTTAGTATGAAGGAACTGAGAGATGCCGCTTCTTATGTCAACATGTCCAATATTTATGCAATGGAAGGCAATTGGGATGGTGTCCTACAAGTAAAAAGGGCAATGAGGGAAAGTGGAGTAAGAAAGGTTCCTGCTTGTAGTTGGGTTGAGGTTAATCATAAAACTCATGTCTTTATGGCCAATGATGGCTTGCATCCGATGATTGTTGAGATTCGGAGGAAAATAGACATGCTCACAGAGGAGATGGAGGAAGAAGGATATTCACCTGATATAGGCTGTGCACATCATGGTGTTGGTGATAAAGACCGGATGGAATCTCTCAAGTACCATTGTGAAAGATTGGCAATTGCTTTTGCTCTGATTATGACTACAGAAGGTTCTCCGATAGTTGTGATGAAAAATTTGAGAACATGTAGAGATTGTCATGCCGCCATAAAAGTGATCTCAAAAATTGTTAAAAGGGAAATCACGGTAAGGGATTGTAGCAGATTTCATCATTTTAGAAGTGGAACTTGCTCTTGTGGGGATTATTGGTAAAATGTGATGAATTCCTCACAAAGCATTGATTATCCCGTGGCGCTTGTCACGTTGTTTACTTGGCTTTATATGGTCAATATCTGAACACGCGAAGCCATTAATTCTTTCTCAGTATTCACTTTCCATCATTTCCTGATGACCTACTTCCTCCATCATCTGAATCTACCCAACAAAGCTCATACCAAAGGAAAGCACTCATCAGGTGTGGCTATAAATTTTTTTTTTTATATATTTTCGAATTATCGATGTGCATCGACTTATTTTCCTGATAATATGAACTGACTCCTTATCCTCTTTGGCCATCTTTAGTCTATTGAACGAGACTGTTGATACACATGCTAAAAACCAGCACATGTTGCATCAGATAGCAGAAAGAAACGGCTATTGACGAAGGTAACTACTCCTGATTGTCCTGGGTGTCTTTATTTTTGTGTTTCATGCTTGGATATGTCTAGATTTTATAATTGTAAACTACACTTTTTTTCTGTAATGTAGGATGTGGTCATCCGGTCATTTTTTTTTTTCTCGTGTTCGTCATCTTTACGAGCCTCGTGCCCTGTGATTCATTCACTCAATTCGATTGCCCTGTTTGTGCTTTAAACGTCTCCTAGGATCTGTTGTTTATTAACGGGGGCAGATACTGTTGCCCTTACTGAGAATGATTTTTCCCGGTACGCCCTTTCACCTTCGTCATGAAAATGCATTCCTTTGCCCAGGCTCAGGCTTTGGCTCTCACCCCCTTTTCCTTTCTATCCATGGCAGGGTCAAAATCAAACTCAAAAATAAAATAAATATCCCTTTCAGCTCTCCTCCAAAGACAAAGAGAGAGAGAGACACGACCTCTCCCATATTCATGGGTCTGATCCTCTGACCTGACTGTCTCAGTGTTCATTTGCAGAGGGGGCTGTGTGTCTATGTTTGTGAGCACGAGACTGCACCTCCTGGTAACCGGATCTTTCTGTTTCAGCCTCCTGTTGAGATGAAACCCCTATTTACTAATCCTATTCAGCATTTTGTTTTACTCTTTCTCTAATGGTGCCCCCCCCCCCCCCCCCATGTTCCCTAAAAGTATCCCCTAGAGAATATAACTTGCATACCATTGAATCTTTCATATTGTATGTGGTGATTTATGGGAGTTTTGAGTGACTTTCTTGTTTTGATTTATTTTTTCACTTGTTCTCCCTTCAAACTGCCATTGACTGCTTGTTGCCAATGCAGAGGATCAAGTCATAAGGACGAACCAACAAAACATACTGATTCGATCGCTCATGATCAAGAAACAAAGAGGTGATTCTATCTCAAAGAGTGGAAAGGGTGCCACCGTCGCCGAAGGTTCTAGAAAACGGTAATCCCTCTAACTTCAAGAGATGAAAACCTTTTCAGTTTCCTGGTTCCTAATGTATCTGGATGCTCAAATAATTTGTTCATTTCAAGAACCGTATTGGCAGCAGAAAGTCACCAATGCTAGAATGACATTCATATCGTTAATCGTTTCATTTGAAAGTTTCTTTTTTAATAAGTCATTTGAAAGGTTTTAATGATTCATTTTTTTGGGAAGGAACGATATTTTTAGTACAGTCGTGATTTTCTTGAGCTTATATACAAGTGACTACATTTTGTTGATGATAAAGTTCACAAGGACGCTTTCCTGTTTCTCATTTTTGTCAGGGAATCTTCTGTGATATAATGTAATTGTGTGTTTCATAAGAAGACTACCTAAGCTCAAGAGATCCCACATTTGTATCTTTGTTCGAATTTAGTTTTTCCTCTTCTCAGTAAGCCTCTGAAATGTC
Organism: Melastoma candidum; assembly: GCA_023653495.1. Classification (NCBI taxonomy): domain Eukaryota; kingdom Viridiplantae; phylum Streptophyta; class Magnoliopsida; order Myrtales; family Melastomataceae; genus Melastoma; species Melastoma candidum. Next base: position 14,296,852 of record CM042888.1, on the reverse strand, counting down.
ATACGAAATCTAAAACTGTCAGTTTCTTTTTTCCCTTTGTGAAAAGATGGAAGTGGTTGACATAGGAAGTTTTATGAAGAGGCGTGTGTGCTCTTATTTAGTGGTCCATTACCCTTTTATAATATTGCTTATTACTTATTGCAGGTCATCTGAGAGACTTTCAGATGCAGCATCAGCAAAAAGACCTAACACTCAAGGTGGTACTCGTTACCCTTTAATATTTAGTAAGTAGGATGTCTCGAGAAGTCCTAAAGCACCAGGGGCCTTTGTCCTGAATTTGATTTCAACTTGCATGGTGGCAATGCCAGCCCATAAATCAAGAAAAGTATCATTTGGCCTCGAATCTGGACAGAGCATTTGACTGTCAGGTGCTGAGCACGGGCATGTAAACCTGGCTAATGCACACATAGAATTGAGTATCTGTCAGAACAGTCCTGTCCTTTTTAATATTTCTGATTTAAATGATTTTCAAGTTTAGTGTTTGCATTCTCTCAACTGATTCTCAGAAGGGTCACACTCCCATTTGTCCGACAAGGATTTGCACACTTTGACTGTGGAGAGGCTACGGGCTCTTTTAAAGGAAAAAGGGCTTTCCGCCAGGGGGAAAAAGGTGATAAAACTGCGATCACTTTATTTTTCTGCTCTCATTTGAATCGGTATGGTGGTACATCATGTTTAATAATCAAAGCTGGCGGTTCGATTCAAGCAGATGTCTCTGTAAATCCTGTGTCTACTCGCCGTCTTTGGCGATATTCAAGCAGTTGTGTTTTCTTCTGCTGAATCCGGTTATTGAAACGAGCAGGATGAGTTGATTGCTCGCTTGAAAGAGTGAATGGTTAAGAGCGAAGATGGGCATGGTTCAACCAATGAACCTCTCTTCTTGTGTACTTGTACAAGGCATATGGAAGCCAACACTCCAGGAAGTGGGATTATAGGGCATGCTGTTGTTTTTATAAACATTTTGGTCTACGCGATGGCTCTACATTTTTGTTCCGAAATGTTGCATGCTATGCGTCGATTTGGTATTGATATGCCTGGTTTGCCTCTTGGGCAAGTAGAATGGTCTTTCCCGATCTGGTCGAGGCGTGATTTTTCAGTGATGGTTAAGCGTTGTTGACTATGAAACTACGAGTGACCCTTCTGGCATTCTATGTTTTCACACAAAATAAGTTTTGGTTCACTTTGGTTGCCGAAAACGTGTCGACGTAAGAGAGAAGATCAAAAGAACAAAAAAAGTAGTCGCTAAGAAAATCAAATGGTAAGAGCTAGAAATGAAGCAAAGCAAAGACTTAATAGACTTAATTTCATTAAAAGCCAAGTGAAATCTTCAAGAGTGGACAAGTATTTGCTCATCTTTGGAGTGAAAATGATTATTTGTGTATTATTTTGACATTAACTAAAACTATTTATATTAAACTTAAAAAAACCGCGTGAAGCTTTTAATGAAATTAAGTCTATTAAGTCTTTGCTTTGCTTCATTTCTTGCTCTTACTATTTGATTTTCTTAGCGACTATTTTTTTTGTTCTTTTGATCTTGTCTCTTACGTCAACACGTTTTCGGCAACCAAAGTGAACCAAAACTTATTTTGTGTGAAAACATAGAATGCCAGAAGGGTCACTCGTAGTTTTGCATGACTGACGGAACAGAGAATCCAGGATTTGGATTGACAAGATAAAGAGCTGAATTGGGGGAACGTTTTGGAAAATTTCCTTAATTCTAAAAAATTATTTCATAAAATGGTATTGCTTGGGAAAGGAGAGGAAAGAGATGCTAGACTGGATTTGTCCCGATTTACAAGTGAGTTCAATTTGTTAAGAGTATTAACATTTTTTTTAATTAATCACCAGTAAAATAAAAACTAATGAAGTGAGACCCTCCGATAAATGCATAATGACAGGATGGACGGACTATCCAAACATGAAGACCCTCAAAACCTTAATTGATACGGCCATGGCAGATCGATTGTTAAGAAAGGGAATGGAATATCAACGGAGGGTTCAGGCCATCTCGGGTCAGGTGAGCTCGAAACCTTTCCCATTTTCCTCCACTAAAGCATCAAAAACCTAGAAGGTTTGTTTGGACGCTAACCGCCGAACCCAGGCTTTATGGTAAATTAGCTCTCTTCGGCTTTGTCCACATCTCTTTTAGGCCGTCAGCAAGGCCATGGCCTCCCTCCCTCCCAACCGATGCGGCCAGTGACCGGATCGGTGTGGGCCTTGCTTACGACATTAATCACATTAATTGAAGTAACGAAGGGAGAGCATCATGTTATGATAAGCATGGCAGTAACATGTATATTGTTAGAGTGAATGTAAATCATCTAGTAAATGTGATGGACGACACACTAGTGAATGTAATAGCGAATGAATGGTCCTGAAGGGAGTAGTCGTTATGCCTTTGATGACTTTTTTTATGGCAGTAATTATAGAGATAATGTTGAGAAAAAACTATATTGTTTAATGATATCGATGGTAGAGACGATTAACATGTTGTGAATGGTGATGCTTACCTGTAGTGAACAAGGCTAGACAATCTAGTCAACATGAAGAGAAACCACTACCATTTTGGCTAGATAATGGCAATACTGGGAAGGTAGTGTTTGATGAGGAAGAGAATAAATTTATCATGGATAATATTGAAACTATTACGAAATTATACAGAGGGATGTGATTTAATACAAAAATCTTCTTATTCATATGGTGAATACATTTGATATAAGAAATCATTATAATTATGAAATTGTTGAGTCGGATAAAAGGTTGTGGCATACCTTTTGTTCTGAGTTGCCGATTGTAAATGGAGATTATGTGTGATCCGACGTGCTTGCAATGATGAGTTTCAAATCACGATTGTTAGTGCGCCACATAGTTATTTAAATGTTGTGCTTTCTCAGGATCATTCGGCTCTACAATTACTTCATTGCACCTTATTTCCATAGTTTTGTTAGAGAATTTCCTAAAGTGAAGGTCTCTTTCCTACGAAATGTAATAAATGAGTGATTTGGGTATGAAGGGACTAGGAGACGTGTATGAGAGGTAAAGAGAAGGGCAATATCAACCGAATATGGAGATTGAGATGAATTTTGTAATGAGTTACCACATCAGTTGCATTCAATTCAAATCGCCAATCCCCGACCATGGTAGATTAGGGTAATTCTTATAATGTTGGCGATGTTGAAGTGTCTCGATTTCTGAAGGTATTTTGGTCTTTTGGACGTAGTATATATGCATTCAAGCATTTTCTGCATATTGTGCCACTTACCTTTATAATTGTTGATAAAGAAAGTTACAATTCATGGAGTTTATTCTTATGATGCATGAAGGGATACGTTGTAGGAGAACGAACATGAGGTATTTATTTTATTTCGGATAAGCATGCCGGTATTCAAGCAGCTGTCAATGATGTCGATGTTGCTTAGGCCCTGCCATTTGCGAATTGTGAATCTGTATTAGATTGCAAGCACTTTCAATACAAGATACAAAAATGTGATATACAAAAGGAAGCTAGTAATGGGGCGAGGAAGTCAACATGACCAAAGTGGAAACAAATTATGAATAAGTTGATAAAAGCCTCTTCAAAGGCAATAGATTTTTCTCGTTGAAATGCATCCAAAGCAATGGTGTTTGTGTCAAGATGATTTTAGTAGATGGGGTGTTGTGACTACAAACTCACTACAAACTCGAGCGAGAGTTATAACTCTATTATAACGGGTGGTAGAAAATTCTCAATTTTTTCAATGGTGAGGAAGAAATGGTACAATTGGATAAATAGACGAGATAATGTTTTTGACGTGATAAAATCACAAATTCTTCAGAAAAAGTTGCATCTTCCACAATGGAATCTTATATAGATTATATTATTAGTATAGTCTAATATTATTACTAATAGAATCGTATTGATCTCTAAGTTTTTTAATATCATAAATCTTCAAGCCGAAGCAATTTGCTTCGCCTTACATCCATCCCAAGTCAGGGAGAAATTCACAAGCCGTTATACAAATAGGATATACAAGGCGATAGAGAAAATGAAACATAAGTTGTTTTGTTCAACCAACGATTAGGTCATTTTGATGTCAAAACTCCATGAACAAATAAGAACAAGGAATTATATCTAGAAGCACAAACATGGACTTGCAAGAAGTGATCACATTCATTGTTCACATGCTTTGGCATGTTTTGTACATAGACCACAATCAGATGCGATTTTGACTAGATAGGCATAACACCGTTCTGCTATAGTATAGGATGAATGCTACAACTCAATATATTACATTCCCTTCAAACATTTTGTAATACCCCAAATTTTCCAACAAATATTCATTAATGATCATTAATAATTTTTCTTTAGATAAAAAAAAAACGTGTTATTTGTCCAAATTCATCAAAATAAACTAATAAATCTCACGAAATAACTTATGGAAATTAATTTTAATTATTTCCATACACAGTTACTCGTAAGTTGGTACCTTCCATGGAGATATGATTAAATTAATTCCTAATCAGATCTAATCCCTAACAGATACTTACCAATGGGAGACGTCATTTTATATTAATGGAATTAATATCAATTATTTATTCGTTTTCCATTTAAGTTTAGAAGCTATATTAGTGAATTCTACCTTTTATGCTTAGATTTTATAATTATGTATAAATAGGGGTTTGGTTGCATTGTAAATGAAGTAGAAAACATCATACATAGACATACTTGTCAAACGTTGAAGCTTGTAATTTTTCATTGGTTTAAGTCTCGTTAGTCACACACGAGGGACGTGAGCTGCAAAAGGCTGCATCGTTGGTGAAGTCTTCTGGGTGAGTGACCTGGGGGCCACGATGGACTCTTGATTGAAGGCTACACGAGACGTTTGTGGAGGCATGAGAAAGGTTGCTGGCGTGGCCAACTTGTAGTGGGCTAGAGAGAAAGGTCGATACCCTAGAAGAAAGTGAGGGACTGACCGATTTCTATGAGATAACGTTCTATGTGTGCATGATAATCTTCGGCAAGGGTTCTATGTCTGCTTTGCCATAGTCTCGAGGGACCACGCAGGAGAACCTTGGGCGGGACTTTTGTGTTCTCTTGTTCGCTGTATCGATGGATCGCACAAGAGAAGTTACAAAAAGCTGCTATGCAGGTGGGGACGCCACCGGAGTGAAAAGTCTAGTGAAAGTCGCAGTAGGTTGCTGTGAAGGTGGAGACGCCGCCAGAGTGAAAAGTCTCCAAGGAAGTCGCAACGAGTTGCTGTGCAGGCGAGGACACCGCCCAAGGGAAATGTCCAACAGCCGGTTACTATTTGTTAGTCATGTTATCACGTGAAACGAGACCTTTGGTGCAGAACCTCCTTGTCTGTGTTGTATAGTTACCTTTGATGCAAAACCTTCTGGTCTGTGGTGCTGTAGAAGGTTGATCTCGCATCACCTTCTGTATCACTATTACGTTTCATTTTAGTGATAACCATCCAAATTCTGAGTGAGGGTAGACGTAGGCAAAGCTTGTCGAACCACTATAAATATCCTTGCGTTCATTGAATAAAATCGCAATCATATTCGCACATTATGTCTTATAGAAGCCTGATCGTAAAATTCTATTTTATAAAAGCTTTTTTCCGCTGCGAGGTTTATCGAAAGGGAGTTAAAAATCCTTAATTGTACTTTAACACTGATTCACCCTCTTAGTGAAACATATAGACATATAATTCACCATGAACACATGTTACAGGATGCAATCTGGCCCGGTAAAGATGATGAATAAAATGAAGAGAACAAGGGAAATCATGGAGCCACCCATTGGAAATAGCATAAGCACTTGTGTTGCCTCCAATCCTTCCCAATAAAACCCAGTCCACCTTAACCCAACTCATCTTCAACCTTTCTGCCCCAAACTAAGAGTAACCTATGATGATTCGTTTAATGAGAAAGAATTATGTGGTGCATTCATTTTATTCTATGTTCATGTTATTATTTTATATTCCTTATTGAATCTTTAGACTTTAATTTAAATTATTATATGAGAAAGAATTTCAAGAAAAAACGGAAGAAAAAGTAACGATAGAAGCGGAAAAAATATGTACATCAATATTTATTGTAAAAGCAAGTGAAGAGTTTGAGAAAATGAAAAAGTGGTATTAGTTGAAACTATATTTATTCACTTATGTGTTGATCATTTCTTTTTAATTTTCTGTATTCTTTTTTATTGCTGCAAGTTTCATTTCCTGTAAAACATGTCGTAAATAAATAATTCGTCCATGACTTTAAATATTTAATTATATGCTACATATATTTCAATCTTTTTCGATTTTTAAAAATACTTCTATAATATTTATTTTGCGGACAAAATTTAAACAAAATTGTGATTAGTTTTTATAGCACATTCTATTTCTCGATGTAATAAATAAATATTTTATATCATTTTTATTTGTAGGCTCACATCCATTTCAAAATTGAGTATTGTACTACATATTTATATGTTTAAAACTAATTGAATTTATTTTAAACTTTAGGTAGCAAAATATATTAGCTCTTTTAGAGATTTTTGTACGGTTAGCTATTATACTCACACTTGTATATTTTATTACGGACAAACTAAAGAACTTCTCGTCTTTTTTAGAACTATATGAGTTGATATACTATATGCGAGACAAACATTAATAATTGATAACTCATTTCAGAAATCTCTATTTTGGTGAGACTTCCACAAATATGAAAAATGATTAAAAGCATTGTGATATATTACAAATGTTAGAAAAACGTCAATTTAAGCCTCCTCTCAATTCGCAAAAAAAACTTTCAAACGCTAATTTTTTTTTTTCAACGTAACCTGATGCTTTTAATGTGTTGTAAAGTAAGAAACAAGGGTAAGTGATTGAAAAAGAACACACGAGACAAAATGATTGACACTTGCATCTACTTTACAATTACCTTATGAAGTCATGTAAATGAAAGCTAATTTAACTTGCATTTATTTGGGTACCATTGTACATATTCTTTTTTTCATTATTGGAATTCTAATATCCACAGAGTGGGCCCGAGCACTCATTAACAAAATCCAATTATAAAGGGATAAATATATAAAGGGGTCGGGTGTTTGTTAAGCGTAACAAACAACAATGTGTTTGCAATAATATACTTATCTACCATAAGATATAACAGGCCATAATATATTTATCTACCATTAGAGTTGGCTTGGATTGGATGGATGGAAGGAGTTCATCGGGATAGTGGTGCCCACGCTCCTTTCAGAGAAGGGATAGTTCTAACAGATTTCACGCGCCCACAGTCCAAGACACATAGACAGAGATAGAGTGTTGGATCCGATCGGAAGGCAAACAACAATGTGGCAAAATCAAGACAGCAGGATGAAGATGAGAATGGACGGGTGGGATTGAGGCTTTGGCGGCGCTGGGAGGCAGGCCACCGGGTAATAGGGGGACCCGGTGGGGGGGGGTGGGGGGGGGTGATTTTCTATTATAAATGAGATTTGAGATTTGCATCTCCCCTTTCCTCTCTCTACCCTTCCAGACCATTCTCTCCGTTGCTTCCTTTTTTCAACCCTAATCGATCGAGAGCCAAAGAAAAAAAAAAAGCATATAGGCAAAGCATCGGAGTCGGTGGGTGGGGGGTCAAGATCCACCTCATTTTCTCCTGACTTAGGGTTTCATTTCTCCGGCGCTACAATTTTCAAGACTCTCTGATTTTTATTTGAGTTTAAGGATTCTTTTTATGGCGGGTTGGGGTTGAGGGCTCTACTGATTGTTTCTTCCCTTCTGCGCCCCTCATTCGGTACCCTTTTGGCCTTTCTTCGGTGGATGATCTTTTATTCAATCTCTGCGGCTATTGGCGGTGGTTGTGGTGGGGGTTAGGGTTGGAACGGTAATCTTTTTGCCGGGAAAGGGTAGTCTTCCGGTCCCGAATCCTGCCTTGCTGAACTCTAATCCCCATTTGAATCATGTTCTGATTCTTGAGAGGAAAAATAACTGATTTAAGGGGTTGGGGGACTTGGTGATATGTGTAATTGCTGGTCGTTGATGTTATGGCTCCCACTGTCCCGATAGATTTTTCCGGGCAGAGAGAGTCTAAGGGGTGTTTGGCTTCACAGTTGATGGGGAAGTCCAAAAAGTTCTCATCTAAGGGTATTTCTGCTGGTTTCATGCCTGATTTCAGGCACGCTGTTGAGACAATGGCTGAATCCGAAGGATTTGGTAGTTCTGGGCGTGTTGATACTGAGATCACGGCATCTGATGATTCTTTCGCGCCTAAAAGGAAATGCATTAGCTTGAATGCAGATGGAAGCAATAACCTTGGAATCCCATTACAAGTGCTGTCATTGACAAAGATGCCAGGTCCTGAAAGGAAAGAATTGAAAATGAGGTTAAAGAAGGAGCTTGCTCAAATCAAGAGTCTCCAATGTAGGATTGCTTCCTTCACTTCCGAGGTGATTGCCCAATCCCCATGCAGTGATATACACAGTTGGAGTGATGGGCAGAAGAAGCTGCATTTGGAGTCTTCGGGAGTGTCCGCCCAAAATGGTTCTGCGAAGAAACGGACGGTTAGTTCTCACAAGGCTTCTCGAAGTAGTAAGAAAGGTTCTACTCGGCATCAGGAATATACAAAGTTGGCCGCCCCAGGTGGTGCCTCAAGTTCAGACTGGTTAAAGCACTGTGAAACATTGCTAAATCGTTTGATGACCCATAATTTTAGTTGGGTGTTCAATTCTCCAGTTGACGTAGTTAAGCTAAACATTCCTGATTACTTCAATGTGATCAAGCACCCTATGGACTTGGGGACTGTAAAAAGTAAGCTCGTTGGAGGAGAATACAGTAACCCGTTGGGTTTTGCTACAGATGTGCGGTTGACATTCTCCAATGCAATGACTTACAATCCCCGTGGAAATGATGTACATTACATGGCCGACACACTAAGCAAGAACTTTGAAACAAGGTGGAAATCCCTGGAGAGAAAATTCAATTTCTCTGTTGTGGTAGACTCAGTTCCAGCTAATAGTGGCACTAGGATGGAATCTGACTTGCCTCCTTTGAAAAAGAAGAAAGACATGCCAGTTGATGATCCTCTTACCGAATCACGGCTTGAGAAGGAGACAATGAATGATGAGGAGAAGCATAAGCTGAGTATGGAACTCGAGTCCTTACTTGGAGAGTTGCCTGACAAGATTGTCGATTTTCTCAAAGAGCAAAGTTCTGGTGCTGAGCAAACTAATGAGGATGAAATTGAGATTGACATTGATGCGCTGGGCGATGACACATTATTTGAATTAAGGAGGCTTTTGGATGACTATCTACTCGAAAAGCAAAAGACGAGGACAAAATCGCCTTGTGAACCAGAGGTCTTGGGTTATTTAATGCATTTGATGCTTTATCTGTGTACTACTTAGTCACTGGTTACTTAGTTTATGTTGCCCATTCTGCAGGTTCACAATGAGTCAGGTGTAAGCATTTCGTTGTTGCCTTCCAGCCGAGGTTTCTTTTGTTCTCTGCTTTTTTTTCCCTCTTGTGAGCCTTCATATTTTTATTGAGTTGTTAAAACCTAAATAATGTAAACGTTGATGTTACATTTTCAGGCAATAATGCCATAGGTGAAGAAGTGGATATAATTGGTGGTAATGATCTTCCATTATCAAGCTTCCCCCTAGTAGAGATAGAAACAGATGCTGGCCATAGGAACGATAAATGCAATAGTTCGAGTAGCTCTGGTAGTGAATCCGGGTCCTCATCTAATGGTTCGTTTTCCCTGAGCCCTCCTTTTTATTTCGAAAGTCGTATGTGTACCCGTTTTATTAGTCTTTTCATTTGTATGTGAACCATAGTTAGGAAGGTAGAGGCACTGGCTTTTGACTCAAAAGTTAATTCGGCTTATCTGTCATTCATTGGTGTAGCTCCATTGTCATGTTTCTTTGAATCTAATCTTTCTTGTATATGTCACATTTTTTCAGATATTAAATGGTCTCTTTTCTTTGCTGAGTGAACTGCTTCTGCCAGCAACACTGAAAATTACATGATTTCTTACTTGTATTTTCAGAATCAGACTCTGGCGGTTCTGCAGGCAGAGCTGATGTTGCTGAAGTTTCTAGGCCTGTTGTTTCTGCCAAGGTATTCACTTCTTACTTGTGGTCGCATTTCAGTTAAGTGCTTTATGATCCTTTATCATGCCGTGGCTTATGCCTTGCTGCTGTTTAGGGAGAGTTTACTCATGGAATTAGTGAGGACGTCCGGCATCCTCTTGTTAAAGTTGATCATGGTTAGTCTTTTAATATGTTGTGGCTCCTGGGCCCAACACATTTGGGTGTTTCAAACTTCATCTTCTTTTTATCTGATGGGTTTTTAATCCTAACTTTTCCCTTCCATTTGATATAGAATCTGCTGACCTGGGCCCTGACATCGAAAGTTCTCTGCCCAATTTATCGTCAGCGGATGCTGATATCCATTTTGAGGGTAAGCAAATGTTAAAAAATGAAAGTAGGGTGCAGTTTGCTCGGCAGCAATGTTCTCATGCAACATGCTCTAATATTGTAGAAGAAAATCTTCCAACTGAAAGACAAGTCTCCCCTGAGAAGCTTTACCGTGCAGCTCTATTGAGAAGTCGTTTTGCCGACACTATACTGAAAGCTAGAGAAAAGGCACTTGAGAAGGTTAGGATATTTTGCTAAAAGTATTGCACGGACTTCCCCAGAAATTTCTTATTATTCAGTTCCTTGTGAATTGTAGGGTGAGAAGCTGGATCCAGAAAAGTTGAGAATAGAAAAGGAGGAACTTGAAAGGAAAGCAAAAGAAGGTAAAAACTCCTATATTGAGTGAACTTGATTCAATTTTGTTGGGTGGGTCAATGGACTTCATAGCTAAATTTTAGCATTCACAACCTGTTGCAAATTTTACCAGAGAAGCTTATAACTCCTGATAAATTTATTATTAATGCTGTGAATTAATTGGCGATGCTCCCTCGACAGGGATCATCTTACCAGTGTGCTCGGTACTTTCATATTACCATATTTGCAATAAAGAGTTTTGTCGTTATATAATTGGTCTTTTAGCGTTGCACGGGAGGTTTTCAAGTATTTGTTGTCTACTGGCTATCTGTTATGTTCATCAGTAATCTGGTATACTGTTTCTGATGGTGCTGCCGTGCATTTATGCCATGTTTGTATGTGTTTGAAATGTTCTCCTATTTGAAAATATGTAACCCTATTAACTTCACTCACCCAAGACTTCGAAATTTTTTAGTTCTCATTTTTCACATATTTCTATTCCATTTCATGGGATGAAACAGCTACTTTCTTTCCCTTTTTGGCATAGATCCAAACTCAGCATTCGAGTGATAGAAAAGGTTTCATACCTGTCGCCTTAATATCTGCAAAGAACAAAAAATATTTTAGCAGTTTATGCTGATATGTGATATCATATGGCCTTAAATTCTCCAGGCAAGGTTAGTTTTGGATCCAGAGTCTGTATGTGAGCTTTTTATTGCTCGTCATATCTGTGATTTGAAGTCAGACATTCATTTAATTTTAGTCATTGACTGTTCTCTGTTGCAGAGAAAGCAAGGATTCAAGCCGAGGCAAAGGCTGCAGAGGAGGCTAGAAAGAGAGCAGAAGCCAAATTCGCTGCTGAAGCGAAGAGGAAGAGGGATCTGGAGAGAGAGCTTGCACGACAAGCACTTCAGAAGGTGATGGTGTGGGGAATTGATGTGCCTGCTTACTGATCAAGTATGTCTTGACAATTGTCTGTGTTTGCAGATGGAGAAGACTGTCATTATCAATGAGAATAGTGAGTTTATGGAGGACTTGGAGATGCTTAGAGTTACTCAGAGGGATGATGCGCCTAACTTTTTGGAGGAAGCAAGCCCTGAAATTTCAGAGAGCCATCTAGGTAGTTTCAAGCTTCGGAGTGATAGTAACCCATTGGAACAATTGGGATTATATATGAAAATGGACTATGAGGAAGAGGAGGAGGATGGGGAACCCTCTCGGAACATTTATGCGGATGCCGTGGAGGCGCAGGCTAAGGACATACTGGAAGATGGGGAACCATCTCATAGTGTTGAGGTCAAGATGAGGACAAGGGATATAGAGGAGGAAAACTTAGAGAGCATTGAGGTGGGTGTGCAGCCAAGGGATGTAGAGGAAGATTTGGAGGAGAGGGAGGATTTAGAGAAGGGTGTGGTAGATGAGATGAAGGGTGTTGATGGGGGTACAGTCACAGAGGAGAGGAAGAGTGTTGAGTAGGGCGAAGGGGTAATAGATTGGTAAAAGAAGGGATGGGGGAAGGGATTGTGCTCTCTCTGTCTCCGAGCCCCCGGGAGGATGGGGGCGACAAGGGAGCTCAGTGTACAAATGGGTTTTGAATTATTTGGGTTGTGAGCTGAACTAGGAAAAGCTCAAGTATTTATGGGAGAGATTGGGAGTCTTGGATTTGGTGCCTTGGAATGAAGGGGAGGGAGGGGAAAAGACGACAGTTTGTGGGGTTGGTGCACCCGCGCGCACATGTAAATGCGATAGTTTACGTTTTCTCCTTTTTCTTTTTATTTGATTATTTTTTTTTTCGCGTTAGCAATTGTGTTAGACAAAAAGAGGGGGAAAGGGAAAATGAAACAGAGAGCCAAGAGATTTGTCTTTCGTGTTTATGAAAACCCAGAAGGGCGGTCACAGGACTGATGGAGACTAGCTGGATCGTGACAGCCAGATGAGCCCGTGTTGTTCCGTATCATCAAAAACTCAATCCGGTGTCCAGGTTGGAGACCTCCCCGCCAAGGAGTCTACCAAGTGGCTTTATACCACTTTCCATGATGTTATATTGTTGGTTGAATTAGCTGCATCAAAAATAATCAAATTCAAAAAGTGCATGTGCTTCATGTTCGTTCTAATTCAAGAAATGAAGGTAGGGGTTCATGCATGAAAAACATGCTGGTTGTAAGAGTTAATATAGATCACACCGTAAATGAGATGGAGGCAACAATGGTGTATGAAACAATCGAACAAAATATTCATGAGTGTAGAAAAAAAAAAGCAAGACAAACGATGCTCCTTAGTGATAGCCAAATCAATCTCATCCAAGAAATTTCATTATGTTCTCAACAATGCATATACCCATTTCCTGTAGTTAAGTCACTTGTCGATAAAAACTTATTTAAATTCAAAATCAAATTTCATTTAACTTCTCAAAATGATCAATTCGGTATGTTATGCAATAGAATTAACAATTAATTACTTCCAATAAAACATACTAGATCGGTATTTTGTGGCCAGCCAAATACCAATTGTCCAATGGGTTGTTTTTCCACACTTTCTTAACGCAAAATTTTATTGTTAGCTACACGAATAAATGTATCATCAAATTCTAGTGCACCAGATGATGAGTATTGGATCAATGACTCTAAGTTCAATTGGACCAAAGCATTAGGCGATGAAGAATTCCATGGATCTCGCTCAAGTACACTTAAAGAACTCACGCCACGAGTAAATATTTAGGCGTCAATCAAACATTTTATTCATACTTTTTTTCATGCGTCTAAATATTGATACTCAGAGTTTTGGTAGTTATTTTTTTTCTTTCTTTATTCTCTTCATTTTTATCCAAAACTAGGTTCCAATCAATGTCTAACCAGAACCACTCAACACAAAATATCATTTGTTACTAGATTTATAAAATTGCTTTCAATCATTATATTCGGTTATTTTATTTAAGAAAAATAATATTTGATTAAAATTATATTAAAGCGTGTGTGCGATTACTTTTGTAACTGTTAAAAGTATTTTGCGTTAATTAATTAAATATTTTGTTCCTATCATAGAAAAGAAATCAATTTGAAGAAAAGAGAATAATCATTTAAAGAAAAGAGGCAATGAATTGGATTTTTGTATTCTCTTATGTTATCGAAATTAAAAGAGATTGGCAAATAAATGTGGGGAAGTACTTTTATCCTAAATAATTTTTTTTTATTAAAGAGTCTAGCACTTATATTAAGTGTTCATGATCTTGTGCGTATGTATACCATTAGAAAAGTCACACATAAGCTATTGATTATTCGCAATTGCGTTTTATTTTATCAATAGTTTCGATGTATGATTTTCTGAGTAATAAAATTTTGTTATTTACCAAAATATTTTATATATACATGACGGATCTTAACGGTTACGTAGTTTACTAATTTCGACTAAGGAAAATTAGTAAATTTTACTAAAAGTTTACTGTTTTTAGTAAACTCAACGGAAAATTAGTAAAAAAAGTAGTAAAATTTACTAAAAAGTGCTTTTTTTTAGTAAAAAGGCGTCAAAATTAGTAAAAAAGTATGAAAATTTTACTAATTTTGTACTATTCAATTGTATGCAATTTTACTAAATTTTCGTTGATTTTACTAAAAATCATGGTTTTATTTACTACTTTTTTTTACTAATTTCTCGTTGACCTTACCAAAATAGTGGTTTTTAGTAAAGTCAACGTAAATTCAGTAAAAAATAGTAGTAAATTTTACTATTTTTTTACTATTCACTTTTAGTAAAAATTCCTACTTTTATTTCGTAAAACATAACTATAATTAGTAATAGTTTACTAATTTTGGTGTGATTTTTAGTAAAACACTCTTTGAGTTAGTAAAAGTGTTAGTAAAGGCTTTTGGGTTTCGTAAATGTTTACTGATTTCTACATGATTTTACGAATAAAGTTAGTAAACTGTTACTAAAAATCTAGTATTTTACTAATTATTTTACTAATTCGAACAGTGAAACCCGAACATATTTATTAACCTAATTTCGATGTGAAATTACCGTTTTACCCCGTTACTAAATAGTGAAACCCGAACCTATTTACGAACCTAATTTCTCCCCCGTAATATGTTTAGTAGCGGGGGTAAAAAGGTAATTTCACATTGAAATTAGGTTCGTAAATAGGTTCGGGTTTCACTGTTCGAATTAGTAAAATAATTAGTAAACTACTAGATTTTTAGTAATAGTTTACTAACTTTATTCGTAAAATCATGTAGAAATCAGTAAACATTTACGAAACCCGTAAGACTTTACTAACACTTTTACTAACTCAAAGAGTGTTTTATTAAAAATAGCACCAAAATTTGTAAACTATTACTAATTATAGTTATGTTTTACGGAATAAAAGTAGTAATTTTTACTAAAAGTGAACAATAAAAAAGTAGTAAAATTTACTACTTTTTTTACTAAATTTACGTTGACTTTACGAAAAACCACTATTTTGGTAAAGTCAACGGGAAATTAGTAAAAAAAGTAGTAAATTTTACTACGTTATTTACTAAATTTGCGTTGACACTACGAAAAAGTGCGTTTTTTAGTAAAGTCAACGTAAATTTAGTAAAATTGCATACAATTGAACAGTACAAAATTAGTAAAATTTCCATACTTTTTTACTAATTTTGAAGCCTTTTTACTAAAAAAACACTTTTTAGTAAATTTTACTTCTTTTTTTTAATAATTTTCCGTTAACTTTACTAAAAACAGTAAACTTTTAGTAAATTTTACTAATTTTCCTTAGTCGAAATTAGTAAACTACATAACCATTACGTGCACGTATCGTTAGCCCCTTCCGGATAACTAGCAATTGAAAGAAAGAATGTGGTGATGGTCGCCATCTTTCTGACATAACCCCCGACTCGTTATTATTTATCTATCTTTAATAGAGAAATTGGTCGTGCCTTATCTTGTTTTTTAAAGGGGCGGGAGTGAGCAAAGCGTCCAGATAAAACTTTTAACTTGTCATAAACAGTACCATAAAGTAAGTATCGAGATAAGTACTCGGATAGATTGATTCAGCTCTAGGTTGTAAATCTTTCGGAGTCCTAATTTTTATGATACTAATTTACTTTTCGGAATGATCGAAACTCTTAGTTATTTTGAAAATTAAGGTTTATTAAGAGAAAAAATTTTTAAAGTAAGGTCAAAGTTTTTATTTTACTTGAAATATTATCACTAAGGTACGATTGAAAAGCGCGTTAAATAAAACTGGGTAAATATTTAGAAACGTTTTTTCACGACCAACTATCAATATAAATTTTTTCTGAGCATGTAAAGGTGCGATTGAACCGCATTTATTTATAAATTAAGTGACGCGGCTTTTTTTATAAATTAAGCGACGGGATCGTTATCATTCATAAATTTTTTTAAAACTAATATATTTCTAATAACTCGCGAGCTTAGAACGATTTCGTTTTCTTTTTTAGGGCTCAAAGAAAAAAAAGAATCTGCAAAGATTACGGAAAGTAATTTAGGGCTTTTCTGCAACCCCATGGCGACGGCGGCCTCCTCCTCGTCGGAACAGGGTCGCAAGACCTTCCCACGGCCTGGGAGTGGCGGGTACCTGCCCCATTCCTTGACCGAGGAGGAAGCCCGGGTACGCGCTATCTCTGAGATCGTGTCTTCCCTCGTCTCCCTCACCCGCCAGGGCCTGACCGTGGACCTCAACGCTCTCAAGTCCTCCACCTGCCGTAAGTATGGCCTTGCTCGAGCGCCCAAGCTCGTTGAGATGATTGCCGCCCTCCCTGACTCTGACAAGCAGGCTGTCCTCCCCAAGCTCAAGGCTAAGCCCGTCAGGACTGCTTCTGGGATTGCTGTTGTTGCGGTCATGTCAAAACCCCACCGCTGCCCCCACATTGCCACCACCGGTAACATTTGCGTCTATTGCCCCGGAGGTCCCGACTCCGACTTCGAGTACAGCACCCAGTCCTATACTGGGTATGAGCCCACCAGCATGCGTGCTATTAGGGCTAGATACAATCCTTACGTGCAAGCTCGGAGTAGGATCGATCAGCTTAAGCGATTGGGTCATAGTGTTGACAAGGTCGGTTTGCTAATTATTTATATTCTCCAGTTCAGTTATACAGCTGCTGTATTATCCCCCAAAGGATTTTGCTTGACTACTTGGTCCAGGTTGAATTCATATTGATGGGCGGCACATTCATGTCGTTACCGGCTGAGTATCGAGATTACTTCATTAGGAATCTTCACGATGCCCTATCTGGGCATACCTCAGCTAACGTTGAAGAGGCAGTTGCCTATTCAGAGCATGGCGCGGTTAAGTGCATTGGCATGACCATTGAGACGTGAGTTTTTTCTGTAGCCCAGAAAGGATGAATGCTTTCTGTTGGAGATTATTTGAGTTATTCTGTCTCTTTTTATGTCATATTGGAGAAGTGCAAGATTTACACTATACCAGTCAGCATATCCATGTTCTCTGCTTTACTCGTTTTGAATTATCAGGAGGCCAGATTATTGCCTTGGGCCTCATTTGAGGCAGATGCTTCTCTATGGATGTACACGACTTGAAATTGGTGTACAGAGCACTTATGAGGATGTTGCTCGTGATACAAATAGAGGCCACACCGTTGCTGCCGTCGCTGATTGTTTTTGTTTAGCTAAGGATGCTGGTTTCAAGGTGCGGATGCTCAAACCATGATGTTATTGCGAGCTTCCGTTTAACATTTCGACATTTGACTTGCACGTTCTGTATAGCTCCTTAGTTCTTGCCAAGCTGCAATGAAAGTTCCCTATCCCCTTAATCGGTCTCTTGTTCATGCTTCTGTCTTAGGTTGTTGCTCATATGATGCCTGATCTTCCCAATGTTGGTGTTGAGAGGGATTTGGAAAGTTTTCGGGAGTTCTTTGATAGTCCTCTATTTAGAGCAGATGGACTAAAAATCTATCCTACGCTTGTGATTCGTGGAACTGGCCTCTATGAACTTTGGAAAACCGGCAGGTAATATTCTATTGCTAATAATTATTCTTTGTGCTTTGATCACTATGCTCTGCTTGACAACCGATTGTATAGCAATTTTACCATAGTTTTCTCATTCCGTAAGGGGATTTTCTTGTCTGTATCTGTGGTCTTGGGTATGGAAAAGCAACTTCTTTGTTGTAATGTGACCCATGGAAGATTGCACCATTGCTTTGGCAATTTGACATTTTTGGGATGAGTTTGAAATGATTTGTTGTTTTAGATACCGCAACTACCCACCAGAGCAGTTGGTGGATATTGTTGCCAGAATATTGGCAATGGTGCCACCTTGGACACGGGTGTATAGAGTTCAGCGTGACATCCCTATGCCTTTAGTGACATCGGGTGTTGAGAAAGGGAACCTACGAGAGCTAGCTTTGGCTAGAATGGATGATTTAGGCTTGAAATGCCGAGATGTTCGTACGCGTGAAGCTGGAATCCAGGTAATGGCATGTTACTAGGTATTTATTACAATTTGCACCACTTGTCCTTGCTTTTCCTGGAATCATACAGCTTAAATTTTGGGAACATTGACTCCCTTCTTTGGAAAAAAGGATATTCACAACAAAATCAGGCCAGAAGAGGTTGAGCTTGTGCGGCGTGATTATACGGCAAATGAAGGTTGGGAGACATTTCTCTCGTACGAAGATACACAGCAGGTCTTCTCCGCTAGAGTTATATTTGTTGGAGTCTGTGAAATTATTGATCATGTGGCCTTTTCCTATACTTGAATTATATTCTATATTGAATGATCAACTTAAAAGTTTTCTGCTGATTTTTTCCAGATGAATGCTTGTAATTGTACCCGTTTGTGTCGTTGTGAATCTTAAAAAAATTGACTCAGTACATTTGATTTAATCAGGATATCCTTGTTGGTCTCTTGCGATTACGGAAGTGTGGTAGAAATGTTTCTTGCCCTGAATTGATGGGGAAGTGTTCGATTGTTCGTGAGCTCCATGTGTATGGAACTGCTGTCCCAGTTCATGGTCGAGATGCTGACAAACTGCAGCACCAGGTATAATTATTTCTTCCAGTTCAGAACGGATTTAATTTTTCAGCGTCCATATGCCTCTAGGCTCCCTTCTTTGTAGTAATAATTTATTATAGCATTGCTTGTGGGCTGATGAAATTGTGGAAGAAAGATAGTTTCAAAGGTTTCGGGAATGACCGTCACAGTTTTCAGTGGCCTACATTTATTTAGTTGGAATAGTTCAGAAAAATGAAAGGGAAGCTCTTTGTGAATCCTTGCAATAAGCTCCTTTTGTTCATGCAGGGTTACGGTACCTTACTAATGGAGGAGGCTGAACGGATTGCGCGAAGGGAGCATAGGTCTACAAAGATGGCTGTTATATCCGGTGTAGGAACTCGTCATTACTACAGGAAATTAGGTTATGAACTTGAAGGGCCTTACATGATAAAATGTCTTACCTGAGCGCTTGTTTGGGGTTGGGGGAGGGGTGGGGTTGGTGGTTGTTTTCCTTTGCTTGTCCCTAGTTTGCTAGTAGTTTTGAGGATAATAGAGTATAGATCCCCGTAATCAGCATGTCCCAAATAGAACCATAGAAGTTGAGGTTATCTCAGTTAGCTATGTCATGGTCTGTCTTTGTTTCAGATTGCGTTTTCCTTTGCTTGTCCCTAGTTAGTTTTGAGGATACTAGAGTATAGATCCCCGTAATCCGCATGTCCCAAACAGAACCATAGAAGTTGAGGTAATCTCAGTTAGCTATGTCATGGTCTGTCTTTGTTTCGGATTGCGAATGGTTTGACGCACAAGTAGGAGAGCCACCGAGGATCTAAAAGCCACCTGTTTATGCTTCAGACTTGCGGTATCTGCTTAAGCAATCTAAATGGACAGACCTTTGACTATGTTGGGCGGATAGGAGATTCTTGTCTCCCTGGCACGTTAAACCATAAAGCTTGAGAAATTTCCCTTCATTATTATAAAACAAGGTGGATGAAAGAATTGAGGCTGCCTTTTGTACCGTTTTGTACGGTTTTAATGTTAGTTATTGTTATTTTTAGATTTACAAAGAAGATGAGTCTTCAACGTCGGTCTCCAAACTAGATAGATGAGGGCGGGTGTTTGAATGGTTCGTCCTCTTTCCTCTTGTTTGGGGGCTTGTTTCCAAAATGCAGTCTTGTAAATTTAGACAAAAAAAAGGCAGGAGGACATTTGGGACTTTGCCCTGCACAACTTGACCACGTCTACATCGAAGTAGTACACCTTAAATTGAGGTTCGAGAAGGGGGAGGCCTCGAGGGTTTTGAGGCCGGTCTCCGAGACGTGGAAGTGGAAGAACACGCTCTTCGGGCACCTAGAGTGCTGCAGTACAGAGTGGGCAGTGGCGATTGACCTGAGGCAGTACTCGACGTCGAGGGTGATTGCCAAATGGATGAGATCTGGGTCACAGATGCCGGGCCTCATTCTTTCGACGGAGCCGCATTCCTCAGCAATGGTGACTCAAGTGGCCTCCTGAATGAGAAAGGAGACCGAGGGACGAACTCCTGGCCATCGTTATGGGCAGAGCGGATGGCCTCGGCCCAGAGGGAAGGGACTGGAAGGAAGGGGAGAGGACGGCCATCATCATAGCGGCAGAGGAAACCCCCCCAGGAGCGTAGAATCCAGAGCATGGTAAAGGGGAGGGGTAAAACTCCTGCTTCAGCTTCTTAGACTACGAGATCGAGCCAATCCAGCAAGGGATGAACTCTGGCGCACCGTTGAACACACACAAGGAATCCCAATCACTCTATTATCAGGAAAACATAGGGAATCAGACTGAAGGAGCTGGCGGGGACGCATTCCCAACATGCGTACTTGGCGGGGGCACATTTCCAAAAGCGTCCCCTCCAACGCCTGAAGAATTCTGCCTTTCTAAAAAAAGTCTTAAGTCTACCGCCTCCAAATGAGAGGGAAAGACCCACCTTACGTTAAATGGTTCAGCCACCATAAAGGCGGGTAATATTACCTCATTCAGCGAATTCAAACCGTACAAAGCAAGCGGATTGGAAGCAAACAGTCCCGATGTGGCATAGAAATCTTGTAAATGTATAGTGCACACCGAATCGAACTTTCGATTGATCCAGGGACTTAGGTTCTTCGACCACCCAATTCTGGCATCTTTTCTGGACATAGAAATCATAATTTGGCTATAAAAATTATTGTGTTTTGTTTATAAATAACGTTGACTGAAAACTAATTCGTCAGGTCGTAACTTTGAAAAGTCATTTACTAAGGTAGCGAAATCGGCCTTAAAAAGGGTGACTTCATGATAATGGTAACCCATGCATGAAGTCGGTCTTTGTAAGGCCGACTTTAGCGAAAATCTAAAAAAAATTATAACATTTGAAGTTGGCCTTTATAAAGCCGACTCCCTCGATGCCTTATGAAAAGTCGGCCTGAAACTTGTAAAAAAAAGTTGACTACATTGAAGGCCGACTTTTTGCGTGGAATGATCCTCCTCCTCTCAAATCCCTCCCCCTTCCTGTCCCCCTTAACCTCTATCATCGCCCTCCTCTCACCTAACAACCCCCTCCCCTCATGCGTCCCGCGAATTCCCAAAGTGAAAGAAAAATTAAACAATGAGTGGTGAGAATGAGGTGGATATTTAATTAGGAAAACGTGATTTAAAAAATGCCTAATTAGCAATTATATCATGTACTATACCTTATTTTTCCGATTTATCCCGTCGTTTGAAACATATCGTACAGTAACCCCAACTTAAGACGTTACTTCGACGTTATCCTCCGTTAGGTCCCATCTTGACGAAGTCCGACGTGTCGCCCACGTGGATGTGACGGCGTTAAAAATCACCGTTAGCCGAACGATAGGATAGATCGAAAAAAAAAGGAAAAAGTACATGATAGAATTGCTAATTAAGCCAAAAATATAAAAGATCCACATAGTTCAAAATTAGCTCGAGCCCCTAAATCTTTTGAGAAAAAAATGAAATAAACCCCCGACTGTCAATTTCGTATTCTTTCCCACTCTTAGAGGTTCGTCAGGATCACATCTGAGGGGGATGTCATTGGGAATGTACATGCGACGATAGTTTTCATGGGCAGTACCATTGAAATTGATCTTCTTAGCAAGGGAGCTTAGGAAATCCCTCATAAGGACACATCCGAAAGTAGGGCTGTTAGCCACGACCACCCTGTCTCGATGGACAATAATCACCTTTTCCTTCTTGAGGAGAAAGAAGTGCTCATTGCTCCCAGTAGGTCCCAATGAATTGAGGGTGTTGTTCATAGACGAGTCCTTTGGCAGAAGGCATTATTGCCACAGGGTAACCACTGGCATCAACCAATTCCATGAATGCCTCACATGCCTTGCAACACGGAGCATGAGTGTGGGGTAGGGTGAGAAAGGGAAAGGTGGAGAAATTAGGTTTTTTGATCGAATTGTGGAGAAATTAGTTTTTTCGGTGATCGGATTTGGCCAGCAGTTATCTTTTAACAGCGTCAGAGTCACGTGTGTGACACATCAGGACTCCGTCAAGATGGGACTTAACGGAGGATAACGTCGAAGTAAGTCTTAAGTTGGGGTTACTATATGATACGTTTCAAACGACGGGATAGATCGGAGAAATAGGGTATAGTACAGGATATATTTGCTAATTTGGTCATTATATTTTAACGACGTCATAGCCATGTATGCGACACGTCAGACTCCGTTAAGATGAGACCTAACAGAGGATAACGTCGAAGTAACGTCTTAAGTTGGGGTTACTGTACGATACGTTTCAAACGACGGGATAGATCGAAAAAATGGGGAATAGTTCAGGATATATTTACTAATTTAGCCTAAAAAAAGGAAAAGTAAGGTGAGGGAAATGGGGATAAAGAGGTGGTAGGAGAACGTGATTTAAAAAAAAAAGGGGGGGAGGAAGAGGGAGACAGAGAAGTGGTAAGAAAACGTAATTTAAAAAAATAAAAAGAAAAAAGGAAAAGTAAGGAGAAGGAGAGGGACATAGAAGGGACACGAGGAAGCGACTTCTTTTATGATCAAAGTCAGTATTTGTAAGGCCGATTCGTAACCTTATTCGAGAAATTTTCAAACTTTTGACGATATTTGACGAAATAATTTCCGCACCTACTTTATTTAGAAACAAAACTAAAAAAATATTAGGTTTCGAGGCTTCTTTACAATAAATAAATCACACATAAGATCAACCCAAAAGAAACCGAATCAAATCCCGTACACTGCTACCCTTACCTTCAACAACTCGATAACATGGTAAATACAAAACTCCTAACTCTTATACCAAACTCTTTCCACGTTAAAAAGCCCATCCTGCGCAGTTTGAAGTTTGCAATCCCTTTGTATTGAAAAGGCAGGCATCACCAGTCATCATCCTAACCAGCAGACACCATCTTCCTGGGATGTCATCACCCGCGAGCTCCAATTTAAGTGAGCTCCGAATTCCATACCTCAAATCACGGCTTCCTGTATGCAAGGTTTTTGGTCATCCTTTTGCCTTTCTTCTTTGCACTGGTCTCACCAACTTCTTCCTCAGCTTTTTGTTCAGCCTCCAATATGGCTAGCTGATGGCAGACAAACAAAGTAACACATTGGGCCAGTCCATGGAAAATGAATATGAATCATACAACCAGATAATAGAAATAACCTCATCCAGAATTGGTTTCAGCTCCCTGTAACGAACCAAAGCAAGATCAAATCCGTCTCTGCGAAGCTCCTGCAGTATGAAAATAGACAAATTTGTGAACATGACCACACTAGGTGCAAATAGAGTTCATGATCACAGCATAATTACAAGCACAATTAAGAAAAAAGATCAAAAGACACCTTTCCGGTATGTTGAGTGTGTTCGTGTGCTGCTATCTGCCAATACATGTTGGTTCGCTTATAGAAATCCTTTAGTGTCTCTCCAGGCTTCAGAAGAGAAAAATGTAATTTCAAGATCAGAAGCTAATCCCAGTTACTCGCAGCAATCCGAGATATTTTGGGCGTAGGAATAAGTCAACAATACCATAGGTGTTCTCTGAGAATCTGAGAGACCTAGATTGGCTCTAATTTGTTCAATTCTAATGCGCTTCTCCTTTCTGCGGAGGCTCTTCCCTTCACCTTTTATCATAGAAACTGCATCTCCAACTGATGTAGCATCAACTTTTCTGGCCTACACAATGGAACAAAGTATGTTTTAAATAAAAACTTGCAATAACTTCAAGGGTGGAGTACAAAAAGAGAGAAGGCCACCTGACAAGTGCCAAATCTCACCAGAAAAATGAAGACAGACAAAAGGTGTATGGATAATAAAAAAATGGGATAAAGAAGGCAAGGTAATATCATAAGAAAGATATTTCTGTTTACTCTTATGCAAAAGGAAAGCATTTTGAGGCACCTCTGAAGGATCAGTTTCCCTGTGATCATCTTCACTTCCCTCACTGCCATCATCACTGTTGCTTTCATCCTCACTATCACCATCATCCCCTTCATCTTCATCATCATCGCTTTCATCTTCCTCTTCTGAGGCCACCACCCACTCAGATTCAGATGCCTACATTGAGGGATCCAACATTATACAAAACAAGGAGCTTTGTCACACCCTTTGAACCAATATAATTATCCAACCAAATAAAGAAAATGCTACAAGACACGGAACACATCCTTTTTCATTTGCATCTAAGCTAAAGTAATAGATCTCAGAAAAATTTCTTGTCATTAATTTTCCCGTTTGATTAACCTAACAGTTAGGTCTGACTTGACTCTTCAGATTAGAGGTCAAATTTCATTTTTATCCATTAAATGTCCACCATTTACCTTCTAACGAAGGTAGGAAAACAAAGGCCCAGGTGCCTAAGTTTATTTCATCCTGCCTCTTCTATGACATTTGGCAATAAAGCCATGCTTTAGCATAAAATAGAACTTTAGCTGGCTGAATGGACAGAAATTGACAAAAGATTGACACAGTTAAGAAACGAATTTACTTAGGTGTCTACCGTCACTTCTCGCAATAGATCTGTTACACAAGCTATGTCCCATAATAGAGGAGCACTAAAAATCATTTGCACTGACTCCAATCATGAGGACCCATAAGCAAGGGGAGGGGAAAATAAGAAAAGTAATAGGGAGAATAATTCGAGAAAGGAGGAGATCCAAACCGGTATGATGCATTTCCACTCATCAAGCTTGCTGAGATTAAGAGAATATAAGTCGTCAAGGGTAATTTCTCGATCTTTCACCTCCATCATGCCTCCATATATATATAGAGTATCTTTCCCAACAACCATGCAAGAATTTATTCTTCCAGAAGGTTTAACAATCTAGAAATTCCCAAAACCACATGGAACTTGTGCTAAGTATAGAAGGAAGCAGTCTACAACAGGTCCAAGAGGAAGTTGTAATCAGTAATAAACCGACTAACCTCGACCAAGGGAGTGTCATCAAGAAGTTTAGCCCCTTGTGTTGTTGGAGTTCTAGCGCAGGTATGATCACGGACACCCATGCCACTTTCCATATTCTGAGACATCTCATCAATATAGCTGTCGATATCACCAGTTTCTTCGAAGTACTCATGATTTTTATCCTCGTCATCCAAAACATTTTCTGACATGCACCGAGTTTTCTCATCATGGGGATCCTCCCCATTGGCCTTCTTTTCACTCACTTTTAACTGCAATAGCCAATAAATAACATAAGCAACCCCGGAATCTCACCCGGGACCTGATCAATCAACCGAGATAATTCCTCTTTCAGAAATATAACACGATAAAAAAAACAACAGTGAACCGTCCTTCCCAGGACCTACCTTATCTTTTGTTGACTTTTCCTTCCGTAGCTCCATGGGGTACCTGCACAGTGAAAATTGCACGTAGTTGCACTATAGGATTTTAACATTCTGAAAACAGTATAAGCTTGCATATTCGTTCTGTTTCAATGCTAAGATAGCAACAAAATTAGTCGCTGTAAATAAAATGGAAAAGAGGATACCATCGATGGTTGTCTAACTGGAATCCATATAGCTCATTCAAGAACAAGCTCATGAGAACATCCCCTACATGGGCCAAAATGACATAAATGACTGTTTGGAAAGACTAAAATTGATAAACGTGAAAATTTCTACGTAGTAAAAGGCAACCACCCCTTATCCATCTATAACAAAGTTTATCAAAGGCTTTGTGGACTTCGTTCCGGACATTCTTTCATTAATACAGCATGTTCCGGATGATAACATGCAGCCACAGCAGTTCAATAAAGCCAAATAAAAAGAAGTTCCCTTACCGAAGAGGTCTCTCTTTCATACTCAAACAGGTTACGGCCAGAAGGTATTTCAGTTAAAGAAAATCACCGGCACATTCAGAGAAAAACTACCATGATTTTCACTTCAGGGAGGTTTAATTATAGGGGGACAGCAAGTGCAGAGAAGCAACGCAAGCTTTCCAAATGTAAGATGAAGTTCTTTCAAGAGGCTAAATACCAGGGCTTTACAAAATGATGGCCTCACCAATATATCGAATTAGACTAAAGGGAATAAGTTATTCTCCCTTCTTTTACATCCACCAACAACATCAACCTTAAGTTTACAGATCTAAGTGAAGGCAGACCATTCATGTCTGTGATAAAGATAAATAGTGAAAGCAAAAGCAGAATTAACTCATGCACTGTTCCTCAAGGAGAAATGAAAGTGAGAAACAGGGTTCAGTAGAATGTAAACAGCCACACATGAAAACAACGTGTAGGCTTGAAATAAGTGAAGTTACATACCCTTAAGTTCCATGTCCACCACCCCACCAAATAGCAGCGCCTTCTTCTTATGAACGCACATAGAAAATCCAGCACGGGGACCAGGAGGCATTCCCGATTTCTTCACCTGTATTGGTTCATTTTAAACTTAGTGCAAATCGTTAAAAGAATATTGCCAAAGAAATACTCCGTCAAAGCTGTGACGTTGTACTATAGCCACGAATTATCTTGACCACATTCATCAGTGACAGAAAAAAGAACAACTGGACCTCAACTTTCAACAAGCTGAACTGATTGTTCCACCACTAAACCTTATTCCATTCCCATGTCCTGGGATCAAGTGACCAAAAATCTGAATGAATAATCCCCTTTTCTGAGCCCTCTTTATCTGCTGAAACTTCTTTAAAATAGCCACCATAAAGAAATATCTGCAGCATGTGAAATAATTCATGTTAAGTGTGTTCTCATTGACATAAGATATCAATGGAGTTGGCCATAAGCGACAAACCCATGCATTTCCTTTCCGCAAAAAGCCCCGTACTAAGACTACAAAAGTGCAGCACATTTAATGACAGCGGATAACTTTTTTATAAGTAACCATTGCTGCTAACTGCTCAAGCATGGGTTGGCATGAGATTCACTCACCTCATCCAAATACACAAACAATTGAAACCCACTTCTAGCACTTGGCCACATCGCACCAGGTTTAGGCTTTATTTCTTGCCACTTCAATTCAAACAAAAAATCAATATACATGTAGAGAAAATATTTGACGACAGGTAAGGGCCAGGGCGTTGCAATCTTGTGATACCTTGTATTGGTCAAGATCAAAAACGTACAAATCATTATAATACCTGCAGAAAATACATAACACTGTGGAGTCAGCAAACCTAAGAATGATCCGGATGAACATGCATGAAAGCATGAAATAATAGAGGAGGGAAAATCCTTTCGTCAAACAGATGCCATAATCTGGTCTCTGGTAAGAAACAGCAGACCTTACTTCTCTAAGTGTGTCATAGAAACCACCAAAAACAACAATCTTGTGCTTGTACAAGACCTGAAAGGGCAAAATAAGAACACACTGATATATAGTAAAGACCAAGATGGTATTTGTGTTTGCGGTGGTAATCACGGCCAAAAGGAAAAGAACAGAAACAGTACCATTCTGTGACCAGAGCGGGGGCTCGGACCCCCTTTGAAATTAAGTTGTTCCCATTGATTGGTTTTCAGGTCCAACACCCAGAAATCCTGCAGCAGAAGAAGCCAGGCCACTGTCTCCAATCAATGAATAGGTTTGAAGGAAGCAGTAAATCTTCTCGCAGGAGAGATTTTTTTATCTATTTGAAAGTGTGACCTTGTAATGGTGGAACCTCTCTTGATTTGGAGAAGTGAACTCGCCGCCTAATGCCCCAAATAATGGATGCCCGTCAATATTTGAAAGGAAAGACAAGGCAGGAGAAGTAGAAGAAGAAGTTTGGGAAGGGATGGGGGATCTCAACAGACCGAAGATGTAAAGGTAATTCTTCCAGACGACAGCCTGATGAGAGCTGCGAGGGGGAGGGCTATTAGGGCTGGATACCAGCTTCCAATCCTGCTTCTCGACGTCGTAGCGATAGAGATCGCCGTAGACGAAAGTCTGGGGAAGAATTGGAACAAATAACAACACGGATACTGCAGAGTGCGTAAGGAAATGTGAGAAGGGAAGGAGATCAAGGCTGAGTGAGCGAGTGACTGACTTTGTGACCGTTGTAGAACTCTCCCCCGTAAAGAATCAACTCGGTGTCTTTCATAGGATTGATGCTCAACTGAGGGGGGGTCATATTGGGAAGAGAGGAGTTTACAGAGAATCAGACAGAACCAACCACCAAACAAACAGGAAGAAAAGGAGGAGTGAGGATGTTGAGGTTACGGAGCAGTTGGAGCGAGGGGAAGGGCAAGGGACGTTGTCCTCCACGTGAACCTCCTTCTTCTTGGATTCCTGTTGGTGAATGGAGAGGAGGATGGCGTCGATGTCGTCCTCTGGGGAGAGCTTCTTGGAGTCGCGGCGGGTTCTCTTCTCCTCTGCCTTTGCAGTCTTCCTCTCCGTCTTCTCCTTACCCGCCCCTGCCTTTTTCGTCTTCTTCTTCCCCATTCTTCCCCCTCAGCAACAAAGCGGCGCAGGGGGGCGGGAGGGTTTTTTAGTTATTTAAGCAAGGCAGGCAGGCAGTCGTTCCCAAATTGAGAAATTGAGTTTTACTTGAAACCCATCTAAAATTAAACTAAAGGGTTGTGAGAGACAAACGTTGGTTTTAAAAAAAGAAAATACGTCAAATACCATTCGAGTTCGAAGAATTACTCATGTAGCTGTCAGTAATCGCGATAATTAATTTAAACTCTTTCCGACCGAAACATAAAATTTTAAAATATGACGTAATTAAGAACCGCGAATTTACGTGTAACGAGGTATTTCACGTAATGTCTTAGTAGATAAAAGCGAAGTATTTGAAGAGGAAGAAAGGTGTACGGAAGAGCTTGTCGCGAGGTGATATCGTCCGATGGCAGAATGAACTCGAGGAGCTTTGTAGGGGAAAAGAAGAAATGTATGGTTCCACCCCTCTTCCCACACCTATTGCCCTTGGAACATCTCCTCAAATTCTCCTCTAAACATCTCATCAATTATATCCAAAACAACAGAAGCGGCTAACGGTATGTGCACGTAACCGTTACGTTGTTTACTAAAATCGACTTTTTTTTTTAGTAAACTTTACTAAAAATAGACCTTTTTTAGTAAAATCTTTAGTAAAAAGTTGTATCGGGTTTAGTAATGTTTACTAATTTATCACTGTTCACAGTTAGTAAAGTTTACTAATTCGCGTTTAGTAAAGTTGCCCGGTAATTTCCAGATTATTTTAGTAACCGTTTACGAAAAATATCGGTGATTTTCACACTTTTTTTAGTAACCTTTACTAAAATATCACTGTTCAAGTTTAGTAAACGGTTACTAAACTTTTTAGTAAATTTGTCATCTGATTTACTAAACGTAGTTTATTAACTTTTACTAAACTTGAACGGTGATATTTTAGTAAATGTTACTAATTTTATTTAGTAAAATTTCAAATTTTTGTAATTTTTTCGGTTCGCCGTCAAACGATTTTAGTAATGCTTTACTAATTTTA
>CM042888.1:14255537-14267237 GCA_023653495.1 Melastoma candidum | reverse complement strand
GTGCTCATCTTCAAGACCCGGATGCCGCAGAGTATGAAGATGCCCCGGCAATCCCCTTCGAAGTAGCATTGTTTTAATGAAACCGCAGAGATTAACATTTCATCATCTTTGGTCAAGCCTCACTAATTACGTGTTATTATTTAATTTTTAGTGTTTGTTGAGGTGTTTTGATGATGAGGAATGACCTTCTGCAATGCAGAAGTCAACCCTCTACACGACAGAAGCTAATCCTGACAGGAACCTTCTGTAAGGAAATATTTTTGTAATTAATAATTAATTACGAAATTAAGTGGGAATATTCCTTTGGAATTATCCAATATGATCAGGTTAATTATCTGATCGAAATCATTGCCAAAGAAATAAAATAGAATAATATATTTCCATTGGAGGAAATATAATCTTCTATTTATGGTAACATTCTACAAGGTTGTTTCAACCTTCTGTGAATCCATCCGATCACCAAGACCCGTTATCTAGGATGTTTATCCACGTCATCTGTCTAGATACATTCACTTAAGTATCTTGAACAGAATGAATCGAATTAAATCATTAAGGAAGTTAATCTTTGATTATTTCCGTTTGTAGAAGGCTGTCGACAAACCAGAACCTTCTGTAATGCAATATTCGTGGAAACAATCATCAAATTATTATTAATTTGATTTGATACGTTTACCTAAAGAATATATGCCTAGTGTGACATATTTGTAAATTAAATATTGTATTATATTCTAACCTTTTACTTTCCTTGTTCTGCAGAAGGCTGATTCGTCAGATTACCTTCTACACTTAGCGTTTTTGTCTTTGTGTATAAATAGGACATTAGTTCATGCTTTCAGATATACAGAATACCTAGACAGAACTACCACGAATCTTCTTGTATTCTGAGAGCGTAAGTTTCGAGTTTTGTTAGTCACGCACGAGGGACGCTACCTGCAGAAGGCTGCATCGTTGGTGAAGTCTTCTGGGAGAGTGACTCGGGGGCCACGAGGGACTCGGTTGGAAGCTGCAGGAGACGTTGGTGGATAGCACGGCTGGGTGTCGTGTGCCAACGTGCGGTGGGCCGGAGAGAAGGGCAGATACCCCGGGAGCACAGAAGGTGAGGGACTAACCAGCTTCTGTAGTGTAACGTTCTGTGTGTGCAGGTACCTAGGACGGAGGTTGCCGTCTGCTTGCGTGGGGTTTGCCACGTGCTTGCGCAGGGTCTGCTGCGTGCTTGCGTAGGGTATGCTACGTGCTTGTGTGGGGTACGCCACATAGTCGCTATCTCGAGGAGATCGTGCAGGTCGTGTGGAGCCGCCGGAGGGAAAATCCATCCCTGAACAGGGGTTGCTGTTCGCTTCGTAGGGTCCGCTACGTGCTCGCGTGGGGTACGCCACGAAGTCGTTGTCCTTGAGAGGATTGCGCATTGGTTACTTTGTTAGTCACACCAACGTGTGCATTGAGTTACTATAGTGCAGAACCTTCGGGTCTGTACAACCTACTGTAGTGCAGAACCTTCGGGTCTGTGAATCTACTTCAGTGCAGAACCTTACGGTCTGTACTTATCAAGTCACTTCCTACATAGAACCTTCTGGTCTATAGTGGATTGACATTTACAACACAGAACCTTCTGGTCTGTGATCTTTCACTCAGAGTTCTACGGTACAGAACCTTCTGGTCTGTGCTGTGTAACAAGTTCTACGGTACAGAACCTTCTGGTCTGTGCTCTGCCACTCAGACTTCTACAGTGAAGAACTTTCTGATTAGCTCTATTTGCTATCGATTGTGAGATAAAATTGAGTGGAAACCATCCAAGTTTCTGGGTGAAGAGTGGAGTAGGCGATTTGCCGAACCACTATAAAAGTCTTGCGTACTTCAAACAAATCGCAATCACAATCCAACGTTCTGTTTTACAGAAACCTATCTCTAAGGTTCTGTGGCACAGAAGCTTTCTTCCGCTGCGGGGTTAATCGAAAAGGAGTTAAATATCCTTAATTGGACTTTAACACTAATTCACCCCCCCTCTTAGTGTAACAATTGGTATCAGAGCGGGTTCCAACAGAAGCTTAACCGCTTGTTGTAGATCCACAGAAGCTCGTGCCAGCTACACACTCTACGCTGCAGAAGCCTCTGACTCTGCGATTATCATCTAAACAGATCAAAATTTGTTTCTGTTTGGATTGCTCTGTTCGGTACTCTTGTTCTGACTATCTAGAACTTGATTATCAAAGGAATCAGATTTACTTCCACAGAAGCCTTAAGTTCTGTGAAAAGTTATCCGTCTCTACTCTGTAGAAGCCTACGCTCTATCAGAATTATATTTCAACAGAAGCTTTCACTCTGTTAAAATACAAAAATTGATATAAGAGTTCTGGTCAAACAGAGGCTAATTGTCCTGCTGTGATCTTACAAAGACTCTACCACTTAAATACTCTTTTGCGATTTGCATCTTGGTTCTGTTCTGCAGAAGCCTATTGCTCTGCGAGAATTTGACATCTGCTATCGAAAAAGAAAATTCAGATTTGTCATATTGACACTCGTTCTCTAATTACTAGAGACTTTACGGTCGGTTTGATAACTGACTTCTACCCAACAGAAGCTTTCAGCTTGTTGAGGTTCTACGCAGTAATCGTCAACGTTCTGTTCTATAGAAGTCTGATACTCTATACGAATTGAACTAATGGCTGATAACTATCATATACCAAAACCACATGTTGGGAATCCTCCCATATTTGATGGTAAGAATTTTGCCTATTGGAAAATTCGAATGAGTGCATTCGTCGATGCTATTGACGACGACTTATGGTCCTATATAGAAGATGGTCCACCTTCTATACCAGAGAACCAACAAAATGATCGAGATGGTCGTCCTACACGGGAATACCTCAAAATCAAACGACTCACTAAGACGGCAAAGTATCTAATGTTTAGTGCTATGTCTGAAAGTGAATTCGTGAAAGTTTCTACTTGCACTTCGGGCAAGGAAATCTGGGATAAGCTTGTCACCATGTATGTTGGGACAGACCAGATTAGAGAAACTAAGATGAACTTTCTAATTCATCAATATGAAAATTTTACTATGAAGGCTGATGAATCTGTAGAACAGATGTTCCAGAGACTCAACCTCCTAGTTGATGCCTTAACACATTTAGGCAAAATCTATACAAATTCTGAGATAGTTCGAAAGGTTCTGCGTACTCTACCCAAATCTTGGGAAGCTAAGAAAACAGCTATAGAGGAAGCTAAAGATCTTTCTACTCTTCGACTAGATCAGTTGATGAGCTCCTTAATATCATATGAGATGGAAAGATCCTCTCAATCTGATACAAAGAGAGCAATAGCTTTCAGAGCATCGGAAGAACCCACAGAAGGTTCTGATGATGAAGCAGAAGCTGACTCGGATGATGAACTCGCAATGATAGCTAAACGTCTTCTGCGGTTCGCCACCAAGAAACGCTTCAATAAAAGAAGCCAAAATCGTGAAAAGCAATTTGATCCAAGATTGGTCACTTGTTTTGAATGTAAAAAGAAAGGACACTATAAGACAGAATGTCCTTTACTTAAAGAGAAGGAAAAACCTTCTACACAATCTAAGTCCAGGAAAGCAATTCGCTGCTTGGGCAGATCTTGATGATTCTGATGTGTTGAGATGAAGAAGCACTAATGTGTCTCACGCTCACACAGAAACTCCAAAAATGAAATGCATACCTGCTTCTCAAACAGAAGCTGTTGAAAGTAAATGGTATCTGGATAGCGGATCGCTCCAGGCATATGACCGGAGATCCTTCAAAATTTTCACAATTGACTCTACATAATGGAGGGTCTGTGAAATTTGGTGACAATAGCAAAGGCTCTGTCATTGGAAAAGGTACCATTGGAAGTCCTGACTCCATGGTCATAGTTGAGGTTCTGTTGGTTACAGAACTCAAACATAATTTGCTGAGCATTAGCCAGCTTTGTGACAAAGGTTATAAAATAACTTTTGATCAAGACAAGTGTTCCGGAATCCCTGAACAATGAAGTTCGCTTCATTGGGACTCGTAAGAGGAACATCTATACCTTGACATCAGGAGAGCTTCTGTATTACAGAAAACTGCCTTCTGTCCGTTAAAGATGAGAGCCATCTATGGCATAGAAGGTTGGGACACTCCAACTTCAAATTGTTATCCAAGCTTGTGAAAAAGGATTTGGTTAAGGGATTACCCAATATCCGTTTTGAGCATGACAGCTTCTGTGAAGCATGTTCTCTTGGAAAACAAACTAAGTCTTCATTCAAATCTAAGAATGAAATCTCTACTTCTCAACCTCTTGAACTTCTACATATGGATCTATTCGGACCTACTAGAGTTCAAAGTATTGGCGGTAGAAGGTACTGTCTAGTTGTGGTCGATGACTACTCTAGATACACGTGGGTTAAATTTCTAACTCACAAAAGC
The DNA here is from genome assembly GCA_023653495.1 of Melastoma candidum. NCBI lineage: Eukaryota > Viridiplantae > Streptophyta > Magnoliopsida > Myrtales > Melastomataceae > Melastoma > Melastoma candidum. The sequence continues at coordinate 14,262,822 of CM042888.1, read as the reverse complement.
GATGCTTTTGAAACTTTCATTAAGCTAGCTAAGAAATTACAGAATGAAACTGGATCTTCTGTAAAAGCTATAAGAACGGATCATGGTACTGAGTTTGAAAACCATGACTTCGCTACTTTCTGTGACGAACAAGGTATCGATCACAATTTTTCTGCTCCTTATACTCCTCAACAGAATGGAGTAGCAGAACGGAAAAATAGAACTCTAATAGACATGGCTAGAACCATGATGTGTGAGAGCTCTGCTCCACAGAACCTATGGGCAGAAGCTGTTAATACAGCCTGCTACATATCAAACAGGGTTCTACTTAGACCCATACTTGAGAAAACTCCCTATCAACTATACAGGGGGAGAAAACCGAACATCTCCTATTTCTACTCCTTTGGAAGTCCTTGTTTTATCTTGAGACCTTCTAAGGACAATTTAGGAAAGTTCGAAGCTAAGACAGATGAGGGTATCTTTCTCGGATACTCTTTGTCTAGCAAAGCTTATAGAGTTCTAAACAAAAGAACTTCTACTATAGAGGATCTATTAATGTAAAAATTAATGACCTTCCTACTATTATTACAAGAGATGTTATATCTCAAGAACCTACAGAAGATGCTGTAGAACCTCTACCCTCTACGAAAGAGAAGGGTGAACCTTCTGTTCATGAATCTAAAAATGATCTTGAACAAACAAATGATAATTATGAAGAACATTCTCATAATAATCAACAAAGTTATATTAGAGCACCTGCTCTTTATCAAAGACGTCATCCTATAGACCAAGTCATAGGAGATCTTAACAGAGGCATACAGACTAGAAGTTCTGTAAATGCCTTCTATGAACACTCGGCTTTTCTATCACAGAAAGAGCCAGAGAATATTGATGAAGCTCTTAATGATCCAGATTGGATACTTGCTATGCAAAGAGCTTAATCAATTTGAAAGGAGCAAAGTATGGTCACTTGTTCCTAAACCTGACAACCGTTCCATCATTGGAACTAAAATGGGTTTTCAGGAACAAACTAAATGAGTCTGGCATTGTTGTGAGGAACAAGGCTCGACTCGTTGCAAAAGGGTACTCTCAAGAAGAGGGTATAGACTTTGATGAGACGTTTGCTCCTGTAGCACGTCTAGAGGCAATAAGACTCTTATTAGCCTATGCTTGCTACAACAATTTTAAGTTGTATCAAATGGATGTAAAAAGTGCATTCCTCAATGGAGAAATCAAAGAAGAGGTATACGTAAGTCAACCTCCTGGTTTCGAGATCTGCAACACAGAGACTACGTCGTATAAACTCTCCAAAGCTCTGTATGGCCTTAAACAGGCTCCTAGGGCATGGTATGAAAGGCTTAGCTCCTTCCTTGTTGAAAAGGGCTACAAAAGAGGAAGAGTAGATACCACTCTCTTTCTCAAACACAGAAGCAATCATCTCATTGTTGTTCAGATTTATGTCGATGACATTATCTTTGGATCAACTGATGAAACGCTCTGTAACGAATTCTCCAAACTCATGACAAGTGAGTTTGAGATGAGCATGATGGGAGAACTCACGTTCTTCCTTGGTTTACAAATTCAGCAGACTGCAGAAGGTACATTCTTGCATCAAGAAAAGTACACTAAGCAGCTCCTGAAGAAATTTGGCCTAGAAGGCTCAAAACCTTTGTCTACTCCAATGGGTACAAATACCCAAATAGACAAGGATGAAAACGGGAAAGAAGTGGATAGTAAGCTCTACAGAAGCATGATAGGTTCCCTTCTGTATCTTACAGCTTCTAGACCTGACATACTCTTCAGTGTATGTCTCTGTGCTAGATTTCAATCAGCACCTAAAGAGTCTCATATGACAGTAGTCAAGAGAATCTTTAGATATTTACAGGGTTTCTATGAACCTAGGCATTTGGTATCCAAAAGGATCAAACTTTGATCTCATTGGATATTCCGATGCAGACTTCGCAGGATGTAAGGTTGACAGAAAAAGTACTAGTGGTACATGTCAGCTTATGGGAAACATGTTGATTTCATGGTTCTCTAAGAAGCAGACTTCTGTTGCCCTCTCCACTGCAGAAGCCGAGTACATAGCAGCCGCAAGCTGTTGTGCTCAACTTCTATGGATGAGACAACAACTTGAGGACTACGGTCACTCATTTACAAAAATTCCGATCAACTGTGATAATACTAGTGCGATAAGCCTAGCTAAGAATCCAGTGTATCACTCTAGATCGAAGCACATTGAACTCAGACATCATTTTCTGAGAGACAATGTACAACAGGGTTCTGTTAGTGTAGAATACATTAATACAGAACATCAATTGGCTGACATTTTCACCAAGCCTCTGAATAAAGAAAAGTTTTTCTTTTTTAGAAGCGAATTGGGAATCTGCCATCCCCTATAACGTCTTACAAAAGACAAGGAAAAGTCATGTAAGTACTTTATATAATATAGAAACTTACAACAGAAGGTAGAATACTTAGTATGCTACACTATAGAAGGTACATTCTTCTACGCTACAGAAGGTATAACAAGTGTATACCTTAATAAACTCAACTCGAATTGAAAATTTCCAAAAATAAAATTGGAAGTTTAAAGCAGAAGATATATTGTGAAAATATATCTGCAAAATCATTCGAGCAAAAATTAGCTTTCCAAAATCGAAAGCATCTACAGAAGGAATCCTTCTGTCAAGCAGAAGCCACCCAAAGTGCGGACCTTCTGCAGTTCGTTAAACAAAATCTTGGAGATTAAAACCAATTACGTGTGAAAATCTCCAAAGAGATATTGTTTCTGAATATCTTAGGTGGAACAAGATTTTCCATCCTAAAGAAATCATTCATGAAATATTTATAAAGGAAGAAAATATTTTCTTTCCAATACATTGAATTTTAGGAAATAAAAAAATATCTTTCCTAATTTCACTAAGAAGCTTTAGTTACTTAAACTCAATCGGAGGTCTCTGTTTCGTCTTCACCAGAAGAAAACACGAAACCCTAGCATTCCATTCTCCGATTCTCTCAACATCAATGGCGCCCAAGACGAAATTTCTCCGGAAAAAGTCTCTTGCTGCCGCCACAACCCTCTTCATCGGAGAAACCTCCATCTCCCCTGAAGGAAACACCTGCTGCCATCGTTGCTGAGCATTCAGCCGATGAGGACACCATCTCCGAGGATCTAGGGCTTCCTACAGTCCAGCTCCAAGAGGATTTGGAAGACAGAGCATGCAATTCCACCCACTGCGACAGAGGAACCTCCTGTCGTCCAGCCCTCTGTTGAGGAAACCCCTGCTGTTGGAGACGATGATTCGCCCAACGATGATGATGTCGAGAATGCTGTTTCTGACAAGGAAAAGCAACCCCTACCGATGATGAGGCTGATGATGAGATTCTTGAGGTTGAGCCCATCTCTCAAGTACTCTCCATGCCGGATCGCAAGCAGAAGGGCAAAGCCTCTGCATCTCAGGCGTCTCTTATACAGACGACTTCTCCAAAGGCCAAACTTCTCCATGACGCTATGAAGCCAGGAGCTATTGCTTCTCGCACTCGGCAGAAAAGGAAAGTTCCTGAGACCGTGAGCTCATCAATGACAAAATCGACGTGAAGAAACCTAAGTCACCGGCAAAGGTCTCTCCCACGGACGTTTCTACCATCGAGGTCATCAAAGGCTTCACTCCTTCGGTAACATCTCTTGTCTCACAAAAGGAGATTGATGATGTTCTTGCTGACACTAGGCTGCCTAGTTATGATGCTATGGGTAGGCAGATTGCTACCTTCAAGCGTATTGATTTCAATTGGTTTGCCGCTAATGATCTCGATATAGCTCCTCTCTTTGAGAAACTTGGATTGAAATCCTTCTGCGAAACGTATGCTGAGTTGCCCGTAGTGAAATTGAGAGAATTCTACGCCAACATCACGTTTCATGAGGATGGTCCACTTGTGAAGTTCATCAAGACGGTTGTGGACGGATCACTCTTGTCTTCTCCGCTCACGATGTAAACCAAATGTTTGGATGTGAGGAGCACGACCCACTGTCTGAGCTTGGCCGGACTGCTTCTTACAGCATCATCCTTGGAAAGAAGGCACAAGTGCCAAGGTATCTTGAGTCCACGAGGCTGGACATCAAATGCAGAATTCTACACAGGGCTGTGCTATTCTGCCTTCTACCGCGTATGGGAGCATTGACACCATTACTCCAAATGATGCGTTGGTCATGGCGCACATTCTGAAAGGGATCCCCTTCAACCTTGGACTTCTAGTCTTTCAGCACATGAAAAGGTGCTGCAACACCACCGGGAAAGCTCTCCCGTACGGCCAGGTAATTGCCGGCCTCTTGAAACTTGCTGGAATTTCTTCTAATGCATCTGCTATGCAAGAGAAGTGGAAGGTTGGAACCTTCGGGAACCAAATCATCACCAGCATGCACTATGTGAAGTCGGGTTCGACTTGGACTCTCAAAGGGAAGTCTACAGAATCATCCCCTGCTGAGGAGAAACCTCCAGCCCCCAGAGCTGTGAAGAAGGTTGCTACTGCAACACCTTCTACTGCTTCAGCCTCTGCTGCACAGAAAGCAGCTGGAACATCTGAGGACGTCTTACTTCCCTCGGATCTCCGCTCACTCCTCAATGATCTCAAGCAGCAAGCTGTGGAGAATGGGGAAGATATTCGCGTGCTCCAGCGTATGGTGCTAGACCTTACTCGCACAGTGGAACGCCAGGACAAGCTTCTGCGCGATAACCTTGCTGATGCACCTTCTATGGATGAAGCATAATGCACTTCTTTTGTTGCTTTGCTTTATCAGTACCTTTGGCCAAAAACTGATTCTCTTGGCCTCATGGTTTGATGTAATAAGTGCCATTTATGGACACACTTTCGCATTTGAGTTTGAATAATTCATCTGCAGCTTATGCTTCTCCGTTATAACGTTCTGTTCTCCTTATTTCTTTTTGATGTGACAAAAAGGGGAGAAATTATGTTGAGGGGGAGTACATAGAACTAAGTACTTTGTGTACTTCGCTCTGTATTAAGGTTGTAGAAAAATCATGGATTTTCTATAACTATGGGTGTAGAAGGCTATGGGTATCAAAGCTCATATTCATCATTCTACTGGGAAGGCGAATAGTGATCTTGTATAGTCACCTTTGCTGGGAGTGCAAAAGTGAAAACTCATCATTTTTGTCGGGCTAAATACAGAAGCTTCATGCTCTGTACATTATAGAAGCTTTGTGCTCTATGAATAGCTTTTTCTATAACAGAAGCTTCTATGCTCTGTTCGACAGAAGCCACATGGTTCTGTGAAATGCAAGACTCGTACTCGTACCTATTTAGGGGGAGTCAGGGGGAGTTACTTGCAAAAATATTTCCCTCAACGATGAATGTTTTGTCATCATCAAAAAGGGGGAGATTGTTGAGGTGTTTTGATGATAAGCAATGACCTTCTGCAAAGCAGAAGTCAACCCTCTACACGACAGAAGCTAATCCTGACAGGAACCTTCTGTAAGGAAATATTTTTGTAATTAATAATTAATTACGAAATTAAGTGGGAATATTCCTTTGGAATTATCCAATATGATCAGGTTAATTATCTGATCGAAATCATTGCCAAAGAAATAAAATAGAATAATATATTTCCATTGGAGGAAAATAATCTTCTATTTATGGTAACATTCTACAAGGTTGTTTCAACCTTCTGTGAATCCATCCGATCACCAAGACCCGTTATCTAGGATGTTTTATCCACGTCATCTGTCTAGATACATTCACTTAAGTATCTTGAACAGAATGAATCGAATTAAATCATTAAGGAAGTTAATCTTTGATTATTTCCGTTTGTAGAAGGCTGTCGACAAACCAGAACCTTCTGTAATGCAATATTCGTGGAAACAATCATCAAATTATTATTAATTTGATTTGATACGTTTACCTAAAGAATATATGCCTAGTGTGACATATTTGTAAATTAAATATTGTATTATATTCTAACCTTTACTTTCCTTGTTCTGCAGAAGGCTGATTCGTCAGATTACCTTCTACACTTAGCGTTTTTATCTTTGTGTATAAATAGGACATTAGTTCATGCTTTCAGATATACAGAATACCTAGACAGAACTACCACGAATCTTCTTGTATTCTGAGAGCGTAAGTTTCGAGTTTTGTTAGTCACGCACGAGGGACGCTACCTGCAGAAGGCTGCATCGTTGGTGAAGTCTTCTGGGAGAGTGACTCGGGGGCCACGAGGGACTCGGTTGGAAGCTGCAGGAGACGTTGGTGGATAGCACGGCTGGGTGTCGTGTGCCAACGTGCGGTGGGCCGGAGAGAAGGGCAGATACCCCGGGAGCACAGAAGGTGAGGGACTAACCAGCTTCTGTAGTGTAACGTTCTGTGTGTGCAGGTACCTAGGACGGAGGTTGCCGTCTGCTTGCGTGGGGTTTGCCACGTGCTTGCGCAGGGTCAGCTGCGTGCTTGCGTAGGGTATGCTACGTGCTTGTGTGGGGTACGCCACATAGTCGCTATCTCGAGGAGATCGTGCAGGTCGTGTGGAGCCGCCGGAGGGAAAATCCATCCTTGAACAGGGGTTGCTGTTCGCTTGCGTAGGGTCCGCTACGTGCTCGCGTGGGGTACGCCACGAAGTCGTTGTCCTTGAGAGGATTGCGCATTGGTTACTTTGTTAGTCACACCAACGTGTGCATTGAGTTACTATAGTGCAGAACCTTCGGTCTGTACAACCTACTATAGTGCAGAACCTTCGGGTCTGTACAACCTACTGTAGTGCAGAACCTTCGGGTCTGTGAATCTACTTCAGTGCAGAACCTTACGGTCTGTACTTATCAAGTCACTTCCTACATAGAACCTTCTGGTCTATAGTGGATTGACATTTACAACACAGAACCTTCTGGTCTGTGATCTTTCACTCAGAGTTCTACGGTACAGAACCTTCTGGTCTGTGCTGTGTAACAAGTTCTACGGTACAGAACCTTCTGGTCTGTGCTCTGCCACTCAGACTTCTACAGTGAAGAACTTTCTGATTAGCTCTATTTGCTATCGATTGTGAGATAAAATTGAGTGGAAACCATCCAAGTTTCTGGGTGAAGAGTGGAGTAGGCGATTTGCCGAACCACTATAAAAGTCTTGCGTACTTCAAACAAATCGCAATCACAATCCAACGTTCTGTTTTACAGAAACCTATCTCTAAGGTTCTGTGGCACAGAAGCTTTCTTCCGCTGCGGGGTTAATCGAAAAGGAGTTAAATATCCTTAATTGGACTTTAACACTAATTCACCCCCCCTCTTAGTGTAACAGAAGTTCTCAT
>CM042888.1:12979205-13005205 GCA_023653495.1 Melastoma candidum | reverse complement strand
ATAATTCTTTGTCAAAGTTGGGGAGGAAGTGACACATTGCACATGATAAAGAATTCGGACACGGTGGAATTCAAGTAGAGTTGCAAAGCTGTCATGAAGCTAAGCTGAAGAATGGGTTGGTTGGGTGGGGGTTTGAGCTGGAAGAAGTCACGTCTCAGGATCATCAACTCAAAGTCATCCAGACCATCCAATTCCAAATCACAACCCCGGAACTCATCCTTCAGAGCTGTTCGCAACGCGGGGGACATGGGACTCGTGTAATAAAGACAAAGCTAACTTAAGGAAGACTTGACATTATCTTTATTCTCTTACATCTCCCTTTCTCCCCCCCTTTTTTGTTGACAGCACCTCCGAGCTGTTTTTATTCTAATTATGTGTTTGTAATTTTGATTCTTTATTCCCCTCAATCTTTCCCCACCCCCCAACTTTCTTTTAGTTACCATTAATTTAAATTTAAACTCCACCTCCACATCCCCAACAAAACCCAAAACCCATAAAAAAAAGTCTGCAAAATCTACCCTCCCCAAAGAGGGTCGCACGTGCCATGGACTACACGTGGTTGGAGCAATCAAAACGTGCACCCCAAAAAGCACACTACTTACTACTTCCTACTCACATAAACAACCCCCCCAAACCCAAACAAAACAGTGTGCCCGATTCATTTTACCTAATTCCCTCGGAATCTCGTGAATGAATTTTTAAACTTGAGCTATTATTACCTGAGACTTCCGGATTGATATTTAGCATATATTTGGCTCTTAGTTATTGACTAGACAGGCTTCTTGATCTCTGTATTGAGGATTTCTGTGAACCGGGTGCAAAGATGAATCGGCATGCATTAGTCGTTGGGACCAAATTGAAAACATATTATAAGAAGAGGAGGATAACGAGACGGGCCTTGGGCTTCATCCAGGCCCATTTCGGCCCTGAAGCCGGCTGGATAGAGAGAGGGCCCGACAACTCTTTTTAGTTAATTCTTTTTATTGGCTTGATTTTCGGGATTTATTAGGTTTTTGTTTTTGTTTTTTTAAAGTTTAATTCAGCTAAATAGTTGGAAGGTCGAGAAGACCGGGAAATTCTCCTCGCCATGTTTCAAAAACAAGATCGTATACGCTCCGAAATAGGGTTAGTGAAAATAAAGGAACTAACCTTTGTTACTGCAATAGGACGAGATGATGTCGCCATGTTGTTTATCTCTTCCTGTGACAACTGATAACTGAAGTTGTTCGGGGCGATTTAGCTTTATAAGGCAATGGCGCGAGAGGTGACAGTCATCATCTCGCAGGACAGAGGAGAAGGAGAAGGAGGAGAAGAAGAAGAGGCCACGGGGTTGCTCGTGGGATACGATTTGCTAGAGGCATTACGGGAACTAGAGCGTAAGCCTTTGGCGCGGAATCTTAAACGGAAATGGCCATTGCGACGGGATCAAGGAGTTCGAGGTGCGTCGTGAGCTTGTTAGGTTTGGGTTTGGTTGTTCTGGCCTGCCTGGTCGGTGGAGGCGAATGTCGCAGGGTCGTGTACGGTGACACGACTGGCCGACGCAGCCTCGTCGTTGTCAAGGCAGGCGGTCCCACTGCTGGCGGTCCCCTTCCTGCCATCCCTGTCATCCCTGGTGAAGATGACTATGAATCCAATGAGGATGATCCGGCTTCATTGGCAGGGATTCCATCTAAAACCCCGGCTCCGGTAAATGGAGTTTTTGACGCCACCGAGTACGGTGCCAAGGCCGATGGAGAGACTGATAATGCATTGGTATGGTACCAGGATAAACCCTGATGGAAAGCTTTATGCCTGATCAGAGGATCATCATCCTGACTGTCTTTCCGGACGTGTGTTGTATGCAGGCATTCATAAGGACTTGGAACGCGGCTTGCAAGTCCGGGAAGCCAGCCAAGATGGTGATCCCATCAGGGACGTACGTTGCAGGTCCGGTAGTTTTCCAAGGTCCTTGTAACAACAGCGTGCCCATGGAAGTCGAAATCCAAGGAACCATGAAGCCGTACAGCGATATCAGCGCATACACGTCCAACGAGTGGTTCAGCTTTGAGTTGATTGATGGTTTGAACGTCAAGGGAGGCATCTTTGATGGGCAAGGCCAGAATGTCTGGGCATACGCAGGTTGCGAGCCAAGGAAGCCATGCCAGCTCCTCCGATCGTAAGCTCCCGAATTCTTTACTTCTTTCTGGTTGAATCTGTCGGCTAATTTACTTAGCGGGAGCCTCTGCCTGCAGTCGGTGAGATTTAGCAACGTGAAGAACATTTACGTTGAAGGCTTGACGTCGGTGAACAGTATGGGATTCCACATCGGGTTGTTGATGTGTCATAACTTCACCGGCTACAAGCTCAACATTAGCGCTCCCGACGAAAGCCCTAACACCGACGGCATCCATATCAGCAGCTCTGATCACATCAACATCACCAGCAGTGTCATCGGCACTGGAGACGACTGCATCGGCATCATTCAGGGTGCCTCGAACATCGTAGTGAATGATGTCGTCTGCGGCCCCGGTCACGGGATTAGCATCGGTAGCCTCGGAAAGTGGCCTGATGAGGAGGACGTCCAGACGGTCAGGGTGAGCAACTGCACCTTGAGGAACACCACCAACGGCGTCCGTATCAAGAGCTTCCCTGGTAAAAGACCGCTAGTTGCCTCCGACATCATATTCGAAAATATCGTAATGGATAGCGTGAAGAACCCGATCATCATCGATCAGAACTACGGATACCATAAGATCACAAAGGTGCACAAACAATGCCCCCATAACAAACTTAAATTCAAACCCACGGTCGACGAAACAATTCAGGACGCCCTTTCTTTTCTTTCTATATTGCAGCCCTCGAGCGTGAAGATCCACGACGTGACCTTCAGGAACATAATGGGGACCACGGTCTCGAGCAGCGCGGTGTCGTTAACTTGCAGCTCGAAGAATCCATGCCAGAGCATCCAGTTCGTCGACATCGACCTCAAATACAATGGACCGCCCCTGAATAAGAGGACGTTCGGTTCCTCTTGCATGAACGCGAAGATCACCGTCAACGGCACACACAACCTCCGGCCTGCCAGAGCTAGTAGACATCACACTAAAAGCTTGCCGTTGTTCATCCCTTCATAAAAAGAAAATGCTTGCCATGAACTACTGAAAGCTATATTTCTTGCTGCTACAACATTTCTTCCATTTGATTTATTAAATTATATGAAAATCATTCCTTCAAATCTTTACTCCTTTAAATGAACAAATCAAGTTCAAATAATTAATTAGTGGGCCGCGACCTGAATAAAGGAACATACGAAATTTGTCCATTCTAATATGGCAATGGACTCGAATATTCTAAAATCTAGTTCAACCTTGGCTGAAAGCGAACCAGCCCGATCGTGAACCGGTTCGGTTAAAGTTTGGTTTGAACTCAATTTTGATCAAGCTCGAGCCTTAATATTTATAGTTCGATAGCTTGCGAGCCGTATAATATCATATAATAAATATTAATAATTTATTAATAAATATGCTTTCAAGCTTATCGAGCCGAGTTCGAGATTGTCGAGTCGAGTTCCTGTCATGTATACTTTCGAATCGAGCTCGAGATATCGAGCCGCTCGGTCTATATTCGAGCCTTGCGAGCCGAATTCGAGCTCCCTATAATTGTACTGAACCCGAATTCAAACTTTGTATTAATGTTATCGAGCTGAGCTGAGCTCGAGCGTAAAAGAGTTGGGTATCCGTTCGCCTGGTTTTCGCCAATAGTTCAACCCACCAAAAGTTTTGCCAAATCATCCACCATATTGAGATGTCTACGTATGATTGTTTCTGGTCATCCTATAAGCATCTTATGAGTGGATTCTTGCCTATTCGTTTGAGGGGAATAATTTGTCAACTTGGGCAAAATATCTCGCATCGCTTGTTCTTTGAACACAATAATATTATCCACCGCTATATTTTTTTGAGACAAATTGATTCTAAAAATGATACGTGTCTTAATAAAGTCGATTAGACCGATTCTTCAGCCCCATTTATTGAAATCAGTGGGCACTAAGACATTGGCATCGCCCCCCCGTATAGATAGTCTCCTCCAGCCAATGATCTGAAAGGCCGCCGTTTAGCCACATGGTTCTATTCACCTGCAAGAATGCTCGCCATGTCACACTCATCATACACGTTAAAATGCAATAGCGCAAAACAATGTACAAAAATTACATAAAAGTTGTCATTCCGAGGAAACTCAAATTGCGTAAGGTGGGTGGTGGGTGTTTGGAATCTTGTCATGATTACTTGTTCGAACTCCCGCCATGCACACTCCGCTTGAAATTACGGTTGGTTTTTTGGGTGATGATTAATATAACCCAATAGACGCCCATGCTCGGTCTTTGGGCCTCAACTGAAATTGGATCGACAGGGGAGCAGACTTCAAGTCGGGCCCAGAGGGGATATAATGGGGCTGGGCCTAAGGCTCGCGGGCTTGTCAAAGAGCCTCCGAGACAAGGCTAAAAAAGTAAGTCCGCCGCGAATCCGCTAATATAAAATAAAATTACACAAAAATTCAGTTATTGATCTCTTTCTTGTTTCATAATAAGTAGAGATCAATATAATTTCCTTAATATATTTTTTGGTTAAGTTCATTCCTATTTTTTTTTATATCAATCGTAATTTTAAGATTACGCATGGGAGAGAAATCAGACATCATGCATATATCAGTCGAATCTCGTAACCCCAAGATAGTATAGCGAGTAAATGGAAATAATTAGTAATTTATTTCTAATGAGCAGAGCTATTCCATAATATTAAAAAAATTCCATAGTAACGAATATAATCTCCTCAGTTAGAAAAATTATATTAATTACGAAATTTGATACTAAAATGTAATCATGTTTCCAGGTAAAAAGATTACTAAATATTTTTCAAATGTTAATTCATATATTACGAATAACATTTCTGAGTGCATGAGTGATTTACTGAGTGCTGAATTTTTGAGAAGAAAAAAACCACATGAAGAAGAGACCAGTCCCTATTATTGTTGGGTGAGACTTTATGTGAACTGATAAAACTAAACTCTACTTACTTATCCCTTTTTATTAAGAATGGAATTTTTGATAACTTACGATTTAGAAATAGAGCTTTTTAACAGGAGAATAACAAAATTACACTGCTAGTTCCTTTGTCTTCCTCATCCTCTTGCAAGGGCAAACTACTACCCCTATCGCAGTTTCACTCGAAAAAACGAAGAATCGACCCGAGTCGGGCGATGTAATGACCGCTGACTTAATCAAAATACTCCCTCTTAACAATTGAAACGCCGACTCGTGTTCCGAATTCACTGTTTCCTCGCAACAAAATACAAAATGCTCGAGTTATTCCCGCTACATTGCTTGAGTTGTATGCTCACACATGAGCTGAGAGGTCAGATTCGGATTTAAAATCTTAGAGTAATTTTTCAAAATAATAGTTTAGAAAATATTTCGGGTAACAACTTTCAAAATTAGTTAATTAATGTTCATATTAGAAATACCAAACTCGATTATTAATGAACTAGAGTTGAACTCATGTTGTAGTATTTTACGAAATATTTTCTGACCCGAATGCATCTCCAAAATCTTTGGGCGAGCAAATGATCCCCATAATGATCGTGTAAGCAAAGAAGCGGATGATGAAAGCTATTGATTGATAGTGTAAGTCAAAGGATTGGTAGGGGAGACGGGTAGACAAACAGAAAAGGGCTTTAACAAGAAGCAGAGGGATATTTAGGAGATTGTAGTTTCTTGTTGCCTAAATTTTTGGAGATTTATTAGGTGTTTTTTTTTTCATTTCCCTTTCTTCAGCTAAATATCTGGAGATTGGGGAGGCATCGCAGGTTGTCTGTGGAAACGGATAACTGAAGTTTGTTCGGGCAATTTAGCTTTATAAGACGATGGTGCGAGAGGTGGAAGTCGTCATCTCACGGAGTCGAGGAGGAAGATTGTACGTGGGAAACTAGAGCATAAGCCATTGGCGCGGAATCTTAAGGGCAATGGCCATCGCGAGGAAATCAAGATGTTCGAACCTCGTCATTAGCTTGCTAGGTTTGGGTGTGATTGTTCTGGCCTGCCTGGTCGGAGGAGGCGAATGCCGCAGAGTTGTGTATGGTGATATGACCGGCCGGCGCAGCCTTGTTGTTGTCGAGGCCGGTGGCCCTGTTGCCGGTGGACCTGTTGCTGCCATCCCTGATGAAGATGATGACTATGAATCCACTGAGGATGATCAGGCTTCCACGGCTGGGATTACAAATCTCGTGGGCCCAACTGAGACGCAGCCTGCTTCGAATGTCCCGGCTCCTGTAGACGGAGTTTTTGACGCCACCCGTTATGGTGCCAAGGCGGACAAAGAGACTGATAATGCTTTGGTATAGTTCTGTCTGACAAAACCTTATGGAAAGCTTTGTGCCTGATCGAAGGATCACCACTGACACGTGCCTTTCCGGGACTGTGTTTTGTGCAGGCATTCATAAGGACGTGGAACGCGGCTTGCAAGTCCGGGAAGCCGGCCAAGATGGTGATCCCATCAGGAACGTACGTTGCAGGTCCGGTAGTTTTCCAAGGACCTTGTAACAACGGCGTGCCCATGGAGATCGAAATCCAAGGAACCATTAAGTCGTACAGCGATATCAGTGCATACACGTCTGAGGAGTGGTTCAGCTTTGAGTTGATTGATGGTCTGAACGTCAAGGGAGGAGTCTTCGATGGGCAAGGCCAGAATTTCTGGGCATACGCAGGTTGCGATCCGAGGAAGCCATGCCAGCACCTCCCCACCGTAAGCTCCCAAATTCTTTCCTTCCATCCGGTTGAAGTCGTTGGCTAATTTTATGTAGAGATCATGTGGAATAAGTCCTTTTGCGAACATCTGCCCGCAGTCGCTGAGATTTGGCAAAGTGAAGAACATTTACGTCGAAGGCTTGACGTCCGTGAACAGCATGGGATTTCACCTGGGGTTGTTAGCATGCCAGAACTTCACCGGCCACAAGCTCAACATTAGCGCTCCAGACGAAAGCCCTAACACCGACGGCATCCACATCAGCAGCTCCGATCACATCAACATCACCAGCAGTGTCATCGGCACTGGCGACGACTGCATCGGCATCATTCAGGGTGCCTCGAACATCGTAGTGAATGATGTCGTCTGCGGTCCCGGTCACGGAATTAGCATCGGCAGCCTAGGAAAGTGGCCTGACGAGGAGGACGTCCAGACAGTCAGGGTGAGCAACTGCACCTTGAGGAACACCACCAATGGCGTCCGTATCAAGAGCTTCCCTGGGAAGAGACCGCTCGTGGCCTCCGACATATATTCGACAATATTGTAATGGACAGCGTGAGGAACCCGATAATCATCGACCAGAACTACGGGTACCATAAGATTACGAAGGTGCGCGCTTAATCCCCAAAAGACTATCTTAAATTCGATCCTCCATCGACAAAACAATTCATGACGCCCTTCCTGTTCTCCATATTGCAGCCCTCGAGCGTGAAGATCCACGACGTGACCTTCAGGAACATAAGGGGGACCACAGTCTCGAGCAGCGCGGTGTCTTTGACTTGCAGCTCGAAGAACCCGTGCCAGAGCATTCAGCTCGCGGACATCGACCTAGAGTACAACGGACCACCCCTGAATGAGGACCCGTTTGGTTCGTCTTGCGTCAACGCGAAGATCACCGTCGTCGGCACACACAACCCTCCGGCTTGCTCGTAGAAAATCAACTCCACTAAATTAAACGAGTCAATTAATTAATTAGTTGGCCACCTGATTGGTCCGTTGTATTATTGCATTGCGGAATATCGGCGGCCTTTTAATTGCCATGAATCTAAATTATGCAAGATTCTTTATACGGTGAGTTGTGGTTTGCTTTTGGTTTATTTAATATGACAACAAAAACTGAAGTAAAAATATGGAATTAATATCCGAACTTTCTTTCTAAATACAGTTTCATAAAATATTTCGAGATAGACATTGATTTTTCGAATACCCTAAATAAAGTTTATAATTCGGTGTTAGAAACACATAAAATTTTTTGAAGAATTCTCTTTAGACGAGTTGAAACACAGGATTCCTCAATTTTTTAATACCGAAACCTTTATCATTCGAATTCGATATTAAAGTGAAATAATTTAGCAAATTTACTTCCTTATTTCGCGAAATATTTTCCGGCGAAGATTTATGAAATAAGACAAATAAACAAAAATATTCTTAACTAGCTCGTATTAAAAATATCCGTATTAAAAATAGACAAAATTTGTAATTCTAAAATATATTTATTTATTTTATGAATTATTTTTTACTCAAGTCTAAATGATAAACTATAACTTATTTTTTCCTAAATATATGTAGCAAATTAAAAGAATATCTCATCCTACCTATTTATTTCGTGAAGATTAACTAGGCTAAATTTATCATTTTCGTTACAAATTGCTTTCTAAAAGTACAAAATTATTGCAACCATGTCTTAAATGGTTACGAATTTCTTCTTCGAATCATGTTTTTAAAAGTACAAATTATATGATCATTCTATATTTTAAAGGAAACAAAAAAATAGTAAATTACAGAATATTTTTACAAATATTAAAAATTTATGCAGCTCATAAAAACACAAATATCTAACAAGGAAATTCATAAATTACAAAAATATTTTCTTATTTCAAGAAATAACAAAGAGAAACAAGAATTTGCTCTAGGAAAAAAAAATGATTACTTCTAAAATTTAGTAAACTAATAAAAATCATCAAATGACAAAAATTTGTAAGAAATTAGTAAATTACAAATATTTCGTTTTTTTTTTCAGAAATTTTTATAAAAGCGTGACGTGTAATATATATAGTAAAGTTTTAAATGTTCTACAAATGATGAACATTTCACTTGGAACCAAAACGTTCCCTGCTACAAGCTCGACAACATTAGCTCTCCCGACTGAAGCCGCAGCTCCGACGACATCCACATCGGCAGCTCCGATCACATCAATCACTAGCAGTGTCATCGGCACCAGTGTCGTTAACTTGGAGCTCGAAGAACCCAAGCCAGAGCGCCCAGCTCGCGGACATCGACCTCGAGTACAAAACTGACTATCTTGCGTCAACGCGAAGATCACCATTAGCGGCACACATAACCCACCTGCTTGCCGGAGCTCGTGGATATCACTCCAAAGCTTCCCGTCGTTCATCCCCCCGTAAAAAGAAAATGCATCCGATGAATTATGAACAGCTATATTATTTCACTACATGAAAAATAAAATCATTCCTTCAAATATTAACTCCACTTAATCAAACAACTCAAAAATTAAAAAAAAAATAAAAAAAAAATAGTTATTGGGCCGCCTGAACAAATGAAATTAGTCCACGGTATTATTGCATCGGACTCGGAATCTTCTAAATCCGCGTTATCATATCGTATTTTGTTATCAAAACTCATAATGATAATGATTTTCTCCAAATACCACCAAACCTTATCTGCCAAATAATCAACCAATGAGAGGTTCACAATTTTCTGTTGACCGACGAAAAAAAAAAAAAAGAAGTCACGACGACTAATTGTGCTGGCGATTATATTTCATCGATCGACGACGCCCCACTAACAACCCCATTCATATTCGGAATGATTCCACTAAACGATTGTCGTTTTAATGGAGTATAAAAATATCCGGTGGCTGGACGAACCGAAAAGTGACGATATAAAAGCGAATTTCCATTTCCGTTTCATTCTTTTTGTGTGGCGCTGGCAAGCCAGAGCAGAGCCTAATCTTCATCATCTTCTCATCCTTTCTTCTTCTTCGCCATCTCCAATCCAGCCCTCCGGCGGTGACTCTCCGATCGTCCGGCGATTGATCGACGCCGGTTGCGTCCTCTCCTTACCTCGTCCGGACTCATGCACAAATCCGCTCCCGATTCGGCCATCCACTACTCAGATGTTGTCCAGTAGAGCCGCATGGCTGCCTCCGCCTCCGTCGCATTCTTGATGTCATCCTCCGGTGACGTTCTTGACTCGGACTACGCACGCGTTCTTGTCGCGCCGCGGTTCTCGGCTTGACTCCGCCTGCGTTTTACTCGACTGCGACTCCTTTGTTTCGGTCTTCATTCAGATGATTGTCGAACGACGTTTGATTGGATGGAAAGTTACGAGTCCGGCATTTAATTGGATGTTGGTTTGAGATTATTTTTTAGGGAAGGATGTAAGGGTAATGTTGCGGGAAGTGGAGGAGTTGGCGGTATTTTTTTGGTCAGGATTTGGTTGGTTCTGTGGCTGTTATGGTGCTCATAGAGCGTCTGTTGTGTTAGGAATGGAAGAATGATTCCTAATCGCCTCCTAACCCTAAATGGCAGATCTAGTTGGTGGAAGGGGCAATCCGGTAATCGAATAGTCATTCTGAGCAAGAGAGGAAGCTTACATTTTCCGTGAAAACATTTTAATATGCATTTTGTAGTATGGTAGAAATCTTGCAGGAAAAAAGTAAGAAATTATCTGTAGAATAAGCAGAAGTGAAATTGAGTTGCAGTGAATTGATACGTTGATATTTGGAATGGGAAGCCATTGCTGATTGAACATGTGAATGGCTATCCATATGCATATATTCATTATGGAATGGCTGTTAATGCGAACAATAACTGTAGCCTAAGGCGTCTTTGTGCCGGAAAGGATGGAATTTGGTACCGAAGTAATAATGAATATTAAAAAGATGTTACTTAGAAGATGTTTTTAATGGATTCGTTTGCATTTTCATGGTGTTTTCTCTTTAGTTTTATTTATTCATGAACGAATTTCAAATTCCAACAATCTTGGGGTTGTTAAATTATTTTCTACTTCTCTAGGGTGTTTTAACAGGGTGGCTATTGGGGGTTTTCCCTTTATTGCAGTGCCGGTGGAGTGCGTGAATGCATGTAAGTTGGCAAAGGGAGATTTGAGCGGGAGATTTGACTCTAGCACGTTGTCTTGCTGTCGGACAGCCCAGCGAGTTCTGTCAGGCTCACTTGCTAGCACCGCACATTCTGCTCTATGTCCTACATCGGTGTTAAATCGTATCGGGAAGCGAAGAATTGGACTGAAATATGTATGTCGTTGATGCTAGTTATTGAATTATATCTCCTGTTTATTTCTTGCATCATTGAATAATATTGCTTGTATATAGCCAAATTGTGCTTTCTTTTTAGTTTTCCAACTCATTGTTTTACCTTCCTTCTGTGATTATCCATCTATGGACGCGCTTCTTTTTTTCCGACCCACTTGAAGTGTTGTAAGAATATCCAAATGTGCAATGCTTTAAAAGGGTCAATCAATAATTGATTGTGATGTGATACTCTTTCCTTTTCACATGTTTAGGGGCATGAAGTTGTCCTTCTTCGGAGTTCAGCCAAAAGAGAAGCTTTCCTTGTGCGATGTGACTTCGAGCAATTGCCCACACTCCTAAATGTCAATAAACCTTTCAAACAGAATTCATCTCCTCTTGCCTGTAAGAGATGGCGGTCTTATTGCTCTACAACGAGCTGCCTTGACACCTTCCATGAAATTTCTCCTGAAAGTCTTTGGGAGGTATTGATTATTCATCTGCCTTGGTATACCAGTTAAGATCCTTGAAGTATAACATATTTATTTTTCTTCATTTTTATTTCTTCGATCTCAGTACTTGAAGCCAACTATTTCATATCTTTCTGCCAAAGAACTGGATTTGGTGTATAATGCATTGAAGGTTAGTGGAGTTTCCTTTGAAAAAGATTAAACTTTTTTCACATCAGAATAAGCTGTGCCACGTATGTCATTCTGATTGTTGCCAAATCTTGTAACCTTCACCTCTCTTTTAACAGTTGGCCTTTGAGGCTCACAATGGTCAAAGAAGACGGAGTGGAGAACCCTTCATTGTCCATCCAGTTGAAGTGGCAAAAATTCTCGGTGAACTGGTACAGCCAATTTTTATGTTCTTTAATCTTTTACTCCTTGAGCGAAGATTTTTCATGTCATGAAAGATATTGTTCCTATTTTACTTCTTGTCTGGGTTATTTCCTAATGTTGTATTTCTAGGAGTTGGACTGGGAGTCTATTGCTGCTGGTTTACTCCATGACACTGTAGAGGATACAAATTTTGTTACATTTGAGATGATAGAGAAAGAATTTGGTGTGGCTGTCCGACTTATCGTTGAAGGAGAGACAAAGGTTCGCAATGCCCTCATTAACTGTCATTACAGAATCTCGATCATTCAAAATAGGCTCTTCCTAGATGTTTATGACCAACAGCATCTTAGGCCTCTATAATTTTGAAGTACGCCAGTTATATTTAGGTATCAAAGCTGGGAAAATTGAAGTATAAACATGAAAACAGTGAGGCTCAAGATGTCAAAGCTGATGACCTTAGGCAAATGTTTTTGGCGATGACAGGAGAGGTGAGGGTGTCCGGTGTTTCTTGTGGATTAGTTTGATTTATCTTTCAATAGAGTAACAGTCGGTCTTTATTCTAGGTTCGTGTCATCATTGTCAAGTTGGCCGATAGATTACATAACATGCGGACGATGTCTCACATGCCCCCACATAAGCAGGTCATTGAGTTTTTGATAACGCCCTTCTATTTCATGTAATTTGTCCCTTGGAATTAATACACATTTTCGTTACTGATGAACAGTCCAGCATTGCTCTTGAGACATTGCAAGTTTTTGCTCCTTTGGCAAAGCTTCTGGGGATGTATAATATTAAGGTCTAGTGACTTCTCATTCCCTTGTTTATGATAAATTATGTTGCTACTTTCTAGTTCTATAATGCTGTCTAGTGTCAGTATTTGATGGGCTTCAATTTGGTGTGGCCCCCATATAGGGTGATTGCTTAGTGATGTTAGAAAGGAAGAGAGGACCTATTTAGGAGATTTGAGGCTCTCTTTTCTGCCATATTCTTGCTCTTTTGAACCAGTTTTGATGTCAGCTAATATTCTTGCAGTCTGAGCTTGAGAACCTTTCATTTATGTATACAAATGCCGAAGACTATGCCAAGGTTAGACGAAGAATCGCAGACCTGCATAAGGAACATGAACAGGAAATTTTGGAGGTATTGCCATTGCTTTTCTACATCTGCTTATTATTATTCTACTCTGAGATCACTGCCTGGATACCCCAAAACAGTCTTCCTGAAGTTGGTGTCCGCATTTTTATGGTTCTTGTTTGACAGAAAGATATCCTTTTTGGGTCGTTCTCAGATTCTATTTACTGCCTGTCAAGTGGTAAACTTGTCGTATTTCCCCTTGTCTAAATGTTCAGGCACACAGGATATTGATGAAAAAGATTGAGGATGATCAGTTTCTAGAACTAATGACTGTAACGACTGAAGTTTGCTCGGCGTGTAAGGAGCCATACAGGTGACTACTGCTAGCTATCATCATCATTTTTCTTTTTGCGCTTGTTGACTGATTCATTCGTTCTTCATCTCTCTAAGATTCATGAAGGTCTTTAGCTGTGGTGAATGCTTAAAACAATGAATCTAAGCTTGCTACTGATGATCCTGGGTCATTTACATGCAATCTTTTGGACAATGTGTTCTAGCAATGAAGGACATGCCTGGGCATTCAAAAGATTGTTTTTTAATAAGCATCATCGTCGCCCCTTTTAAAACTGCAAAGGTCTAAGCATATTTTATTTCATATCATAGATGTAAATTAAAACTACAGAGATGCAAAAGTTTTTAATTTGCATAACAAATGTCCTATCTTAAGTGTGAATGTATTTTGTTTATTTTTCCTTCTTTTTCAGCATATACAAATCAGTGCTCAAATCTAAGAGTTCCATTAACGAGGTCAATCAAATATTTCAGGTTAGTGAGAGTTTGCTTTACTTTTTCTTAGCCATGTATATGTTAATGAAAAAGGGCCCCATATCAAGCACAATTATGCTGTTGACCACCAATAGATACGAGTCATCATTAAACCAAAAACATCTGTTGGAGTTGGCCCGTTGTGCAGTCCACAGCAGGTAATGCCTCCTTCAAGCTGCATTCTGATGTTTAATTTTCAAGTCAGTGAGCCGTGTGTCATAAGTTCTGGCACCTTTCACAGATTTGCTACCATGTCCTTGGTCTGGTCCATGGAATCTGGACTCCTATCCCCCGGGCTGTAAGTCTGTCCTTTATCCTGTCTATACTGAAGCTTCTCGTTTATGAGATGCAACCTTATTATTGTTTGTCTCAGATGAAGGACTATATTGCTACTCCAAAGCCTAATGGGTATCAAAGTCTCCATACTACTGTTATTCCTTTCCTCTATGAGAGCATGTTACGATTGGAAGTTCAGGTACTTGGAAATTGACCTCCTTTACATTCTTAGATGTCTCTCTATATATATAAAGTTATCTCGTTACCATATGTGCCATTAATTTACATTATTTTACAGATTCGAACTGAAGAGATGAATCTCATAGCAGAGAGGGGTATTGCTGCTCATTATAGTGGGAAGGTGAATGTCACTGGTCTAGTTGGACATTCAGTGGCTTACAGTAGAGGTTCAAGGGGCAAGACAGTCTGTTTGAATAATGCAAACATTGCTTTGCGGGTCAGTTTGTTTTCTTCTCACAATAATTTTTGTTGAATCCTCTGGTACCATAATTGAATTTGCCTTTGCTGACTCTTCAGATTGGGTGGCTCAATGCCATAAGGGAATGGCAGGAAGAATTTGTGGGTAATATGAGCTCTAGGGAATTTGTGGAGACAATTACAAGAGACCTATTGGGGAGTCGTGTTTTTGTGTTTACTCCTAGAGGGGAGGTAATATTATATATAACCAAATCAATCAGCAAATTGGTCTGGTAAAAGCTTAATCTGGTTCATATTTTCATGCCGGTACTATTGACAGATAAAGAATCTTCCAAAAGGGGCCACTATTGTTGACTATGCATACATGATCCATACTGAGATAGGCAACAAAATGGTTGCTGCAAAGGTATGTCTGCTTCTGTTCTGCAGAATTTTTTTAATGCTGTTCTGGCCAGGAGTAAGAAAGCTCTCATTATCTATTTCAGCTTTGTTTTTTTTCTTTTTCTCAAGCAGGTCAATGGAAATTTTGTTCCTCCAACTCGAGTTCTTGCAAATGCAGAAGTTGTCGAGATAATCACATACAATGTATGTATGTCTTGTTGGACATGTTTAAGAACTGAGATATTTTTCCAATGTTACAAAGTGTTTGTGTTGTGTACTGATGTTTGTTTGATCTTCGGCCTCTTTTTTTTGAGTTTTTGAGCAATGCTGCTGGTTGTCACCATGCAGGCACTCTCCAGCAAGTCTGCTTTTCAGAGACAAAAACAATGGCTGCAGCATGCAAAAACGCGCAGTGCTCGCCATAAAATCATGAAGGTATGTCTTGATAAGATTCTGTGCAAACTGTTGTATTTATGGGAAATAGTTCCTTTCGGGCTGACACTTCTCTACATTCAGTTCTTAAAGGAGCAGGCCGCATTGTCTGCTGTAGAAATGACAGCAGACTCTGTGAATGATTTTACTGCTGATTCTGAGGACGATACGGAGACAGCACCTGTCCCTAAATCTTCAGAGGGAGTTAGGCCTGCCTGGGGCACGGTTTTGATGAATTTTCTCAAAATACCTCCCACCACTAAGAGTCCTGCTGATGCATTTAGTGCAAGTTGTGGCATTAATGGTGCGCCCAAGGTGAATGGAAAGCACCACAAACATGTACAGCATGTGAGTCTTAGGGGCAAAGGAGAGTCTTTATCTCAGGGCAATGGGATTGCTGAGATGATACAGGCCAACATCCCATTATACAAGGAAGTCTTACCAGGTCTGGAGAGTTGGCAAGCGAGCAAAATTGCCTCTTGGCATAATCACGAAGGCCACTCCATCCAGTGGTTTTGTGTCGTGTGCGTAGATCGAAGAGGTAGGATCTTTAATTTGACCAGCCTGCATATATTTTCTCTCTCTTGCGTGGTCTTTTTAGAAGTTACGGCCTGATGCATTCTTTCAGGCATGATGGCTGAGGTGACGACGGCATTGTCAGCTGCAGGCATTGCTATATGTTCTTGTGTGGTAAGATTTTTGAGATCTGAGTCAGTTGCTCTGATTCTGTAGATAACATCAACACCATTCTTTATGCCCTGTAGGCTGAAATTGACAAAGCGAAGGGTATGGCCGTCATGATGTTTCATGTCGACTCCAGCCTTGAAAACTTGGTAAGACATTTTATTCTTTCCTTTTTTCTGCGCTCATATTGTTTTCTAGAGCCTCTTCCTTTGGTTGTGTCCATGACAAAGCGACTTTACTACTTTTGACAGGTCATTGCTAGCTCGAGCATAGATCTCATACTGGGGGTGTTGGGGTGGTCCACCGGTTGCAGCTGGCCGAACTCGGTTGAAGACAGACAGTTGATGGAATGCTAGTGGCCGGCAGATTGATCTGGCAGAAACGAGCCCACAATCTGTTCAAAGCTTTTCTTTCTGCGAGGAGGTGGCACTCGGGTGTGTCAAAGTTTTGTCTTAGAAATTTGCAGGGAATCCTTTTTCCTGTGCATAATTACTGTAACTACCAGTAGTCGTCATCCACTTTCCGTATGCTGAGCATAAAAGAATTTAGCGACATATAAGTCAGTTACAGGGGGAGACTTGTATATAGGAAGAGTTGCAGGGCTGAGGAGGTAAACGGGCACTGGGACCGGGGGCAAAGATTTGTATATACTACGAGGTCATAAAAATGTTGCACCATATATAGTTAGTGGTTTACCTGGAGATTCCCGGTGACGTCCCTAAGGTTCGATTCACGCCTTGGATACCAAGGAATGACAGATTTGTGGGTCTGCTCATTATGGATTTAGAAGAAGGCCTTCAAAATAATTCTGGCTTGGAGTAACATACGGGAGCTATCTGATATAGCATCATTCAACGCGAATAGTTTGAATTCGCTTAAGGAGGTCTTGGATTCGAAATTTATCGTACGTAGCTACCCTTGTTGGAAGACTCAATCACCATAGTCAGGTGCCCTACCCGGGTCGAGTCCGGATTAGTCGGAGCGAAGCTCCAAAAACCGGACGAGCAATAAAAAAAACATGGATAGCGGATCTTCTCGAAAGTTTATGCCCATCTCCTCGTTCTTAAACCAATACACCAATGTCGCATGTTGCTTTCTTAACTGTTCAACAATATCATATTAACTTGTTCTGATAAACTTCACCACTTTGTTAGCCTCTTCAAGTGGCAACTCGCTTTATCTTCGGAGCCTCAGAATTCTTCGGTGCTTCAGTTGTAGGTATAACTCGGTCAGAACGAGTGATCATGGTTGCTCTTTCGCTTTCTTCCGACGGAATGGTTACCGAGTTTGTCGAAGCATTAGTTTGCGGTTTATAGAAGAAAGGCTGAATGGTGGCAGATGTCCGGTAAACGAAGGTGGATGTTGCAAGTGGCGTGTAAATAGCAGGCTTTCCATTCCGATCACCTAGTTGCATTGAGTGCAGAACACATATGATTTCTTCGTGTATTGGCCAATCTGACTCAATAGCAGGGAAAAGTGGTGGTAGCTATGCCTCAAAATTGTCGGTTGCTATCATATTCACGTGCTCAGGCAACGAATTTTGCTAAATGTTTGGAGGGTTGGCTAGGATCTCGAAGGCTATTATTTTGTCATCGAGCAGCGATTGTATTTTAAACCTAAGCGCAAAATAGTTCCTTGTATCATGGCCCACGCCACTAGAGTGATACAGACATACTGCATTTGGGTTGTAACCACGGGCTGATGGGTTGACTCGTGTTGGAGGAATCAGAGTGATGTAACACATCTCATGTAAGCGTTGAAACATGTTATCCAATTGATCGGGAAGGAGAGTCAGATCTTCAACTTTTCTACGTGGTCTATCATTCCGGTTGGCATTTTGCTCCGACTTAGAAACTTGACCGTGCTCTTACGAAGCAGTGATCCTTCTATCTGCATTTACGTTTGGACGAGTAGTCGACGGTTGGTACATCCTGGGATTCGCAGGTGCATGATTGTTGGTATTTCACTCAATATTTGTAGAAGTTTCGGTCTTTCCTTTTCTGCTAGGTGTTGATTTGACGTCGAGCTAGCAATAATCAGGCCATCCCTCCTAACATCCACTAGCTGCTCCACATTTAACACAACTTGACTAAATGAAGAGCCGCACTGTATGAACAAATACTGGTAAAAATCCCTTGGGAGGAGACGAAGAAATTCATCCACAAGTTCTCTCTCCTTGAGTGGAGGTTGGATCTATAGTACCTTCTCACGTCTCCGTCGAGCGAAATTCTTTATAGACTCGTTGCGGTATTTCTCTAGCTTACGCAAATCGGATATAGTAGGCGCCATCTCAATGTTGAAGCTGCAGTGGTTCAGAAAATCTTGCGCTAGCTCCCTGAATGATGCGCACTTTGAGGTTTCCATAGATAGATAGATATCAGTGTAGTGTCGGGCCAGTGAGGCTTTCCTGATACAGAGCAACTTGGAATAGATCATCTTTGGGGTAAATGGACATCTCGTGGAGAAAGTGTTTCAAATGCATTTTTGGACAGCTGACCCCTTTGAATTTCTCAAAATCTGGTAGCTTGAACTTGTGGAATACTGAAATCTACGAGACTTGGATGTCATAGTCCTCAAGAGAATATATGTTATGTCCCTGGACTGTGTTTAGTCTTTCTTCGAGGCGGGCGAGGCGCTTCTGCTCACTTTCTTGCAAAGATGCGATCCTGGCTTCGACTCTGGCCTCAATGTCAACTTCTCCTTCAGGTCGTGGGAAAAGAATGGTTGCATTCTGTCGTATTGGCGTTTGAGGAATGGTATCAGCAGCACGACCTTCTGGCAAGGTGGTAGGTGGAGGAAGAACTCCAAGATATTGGAACGGTCGTACTGTCTTGGCATGGTGGAGGGGCACCAACCCCGAAGTGGCTTCTTGTGACTGATGTAGAAAAGGGATCGTCGGTGGAGTCGTGTAGAGAGAGAGAGCAAGGAGTGGAATTTACTTCGGATTTTGAAAACGTGCAGGAGCCGCCACTAACCTATTTTAAGTTCAGGTCAGAAAAACTATAGAGATTCGTTAAGGTTCAAGAATTAGGGATTACTAAATTGCATGCATCACAAAGAAAAAGGAGGCATTAAAATTGTGTTTCTAAGAACCTGAATTTATTTAGAGCTCGGTTTGAAAAGAAAGCTTTTATGTTTTTCAAAAAATAATCTCGAGCTCATTAACCTTGAGAGTCTATGTGAATCATTGTTAAGAAAAAAATGTTTTACTGCTAAAAATGTTTTATTTGGGCAAAACGCAAACAATAACAGACTTATTAAGGCCCGACGAGCGAGATTAGTACCATTTCTCGTCTCTCTTATAACGCACCCGTTAGTGTTGTAGATTTAACGCGAACCTGGCGAGCCACTAATGCCGTACGTTGATTAATGCGAAGCCGTCTTCTGAGGGTCTTAATCTTCGAGAATCCAAATATACCCTCGAATATATATATCTTCCGTTGATTCTTGTCTCAAGAGCGGTGCGTCTTCGCTGTCCGTAAAGACGCCCCCGGAGTATCTGCATGAAAATAAAAACACGAAGTAAAATATTCTAAGAGATTGATACAATATAGAAACGTAGTTAACAAATAAAATTATTTTTTAGAACCATGGACTTTGATTTTTCACCGCTATGCCAATTAGAACGAAACCAATGAATGGAAGACTCTAAAATTTTATTAAAGAAGAAAAAGATAAAACTCTTTTGACAAATCAAATCATCAGAAACCAACACATAAACACAATTGGAGAATCAAAGATAATAAAAGGAGATAAACATTGAGATTAAAGAAACGAAAAAAATTAAGACCAAACAAGACAAATGAATAAAATTAAACGATACCTCGCTCGGTCGACGGAAGGGAATCCAAGGCAACGTTGGTCACCCATCATCGCATGCAGAGGAGGGCCATGGGGATCGGGCTGAGGCTTTTCTCGAGTTGAGATAAAGCCTGGAGTAGCGTGAGAATAAATCCCCACGGAAAAATCGATCTATTGGAGACGAGATTGCCAGGAAGACGGATCCGGAAATCGAAGCTACGCCTGCTGTCATAAATCAAGGAAAATCAACCGTCTAGTCGTTGGGCTTGGGCTTTGAGAAGTGTTGCTGGTGGGAATCCATGGTTGTAATGTTGTTGTCGAAATGGCTCGGGAGGAACGTTGCATCTCATGATGCTCGATGGAGGGACTGAGGGTTGCGACCGGTCAGGATGGAGGTTGAATGGCGTCTGAGGTGGAGATCATGGCTGACTCAGAGTATGGCACGGCTTTCCTCCTACTCATACAGCCCCGACGATGTTCCCTTGTGCATATGCAAATGGGCAGTGGATTTGGGAACGTATTATTATTTGCTTCGATATTCCTGTTATAGAGGGAGAGAAACTATAGACAAAGTCATTGAAGAAACCTCAAGCTCATGGAATGGAACGATCTTACCTGAAACAGATGACTTGATAGAAGAGTAGCATGCGATTCCAACGAAAGTGAAATTATCACCGCAAAAGTTCGAGAATACCTGGATTAAGACAAAACCAAAACACGGACTCGGTTCAGTAAAACTCTTCTCTGCCGCCCCTCCACGAGTAAAACGTCACCCCTTCTTATCACTTTTGAGTTATATTTTATTTCCCTATTTTGATTATTTGTCCCTTCTTGGTCTAACATTTTATTTATTTCTTTTTGAGATTAGGAAACTAAATATTTTTTTACCTTTGTGTAGTAATATTAATTTGATCCATTTTTATTTCGGTGATTTTTTTTTTGTCTAGGTGAAAAAAATTGAGTACCAACAACCAACATTTCAAATTTGGGCAGAGTTGGATCCCAAAACTGGTCATAGGTGAGGGTGTGTTAGTTTTCCCTGAGGTAAGTCGCATTGGCGGCTAGCCTTGGGTCAATATAATGTAGACACCACTACCCCTCTCATGGAGTTGGGCTAGCTTGAGTGAGCACGGTAATGTTGGCAATATAAAATATTTGGGATAGCATTTTGCAATCCAAAGTTGGCATCTGACAAATCACGACCTAGGGGAGAAGGTTTCTCTTTCATTTGAGATCTGCTTTCGAAAAATGATCAATAATTTAAGTGGGAGTGCAGTACCCTGTTATGGTGCCAGGATCCAAGAATCTGTGACGCGGCCTTCAACCAAGTATTTTCCGCTTCCTCGTACGAAGAAATGCAGCGGAAGCAGATGGCCAATCTTCCCGGGTGCCACGGTTGAAGGGAAAGTAACCAACTCAGTGCAAGGTAATCCAAGAATGAGAGCATCTGCAAGATTCAAATTTTCTGCTTTCGGAAATCTTCTTCCAATAGTTCGAGATTATTAAATCATGGAAGACAGCACGGAAACGTATTAAGACTTCCATTAGCAACACGCACCATAGTGATGACCTCTGGATGCATTTTGAATCCTCTGAATTATCAGGCTCCAGGCTCAACGGTCTCATCATCTGCATCAGATTTGTGTTCGATTAGCAGCCAACACTTACTGTCCAAACCAAGCGTGTATCAGTAGCCAATAGCTGATGTATTGCTATGCCAGAAATAAAGAAATCGCACGAACAACTCTACTACGTCACCTCCGTCATCATAGTAGGCGGAGGAAGAAGGCACGGCGGTGGAAGGCAGGACAGTCGGTCACGCCGCTTTTCCGGCGGCGGCGGCGTGGAGGGGTTCGGAGCGGAAGATGGATGAGGTGGCCATAACCGCCGTCCTCCAGAAGAAGGATCGGGATCGGGGCGTCCGGACGGCGCCACGCGTACGGTGAGACGAGAGGAGGAAGGAAGGCGGAGGAAGGATTTGGGAAGGTAGAAAAGAGGCGATGGCACGGGTTTTGAGCCGTTGCCCCGCATCCGTTTTGAGCCTTTTCATCTCACTCACTTCATTGGCTCATTTTTCATTTCCTTAACCCTTCCCCACGCCTGTTCATTTTTTATGTAGTTAAGAGTTGAAAATTCCCTTTGGGTTTCTCTCTGGTTTTTTTTGCTATTCCGTCAATCAGCTGCCGATCCAGTCGAATCAGCGACCGATAGATCAATCAACCGACGACGGAGGAAATGGGAGCCGACGACGATGACGGCAGCGGCGACGGTGGCAGTGCAAGGCTGGACGATAAGGCTAAGAGGATGAGAGATCTCCTCTCGAGCTTCTACTCTCCAGATCCTTCTTCCGCGAATAATTCCCCTTCCTCCTCCGGCGTTGCCTCCCTTGACGCCATCAACTCCCCCTCCTTCGACGCCTTCCTGTACATGAGCCTCCTAGTAATCGCTCTTTTCCTCACCTCTTCGATTTCTGCTTGATATTTAGTTACGGTAATGAAATTCCGTTTGTTGTGCGGACTGATCTGTGAGGGCGTGCCGATTTTAGAGTATTTCGAGTTGTTGATAGATACCGTCTGGAGATTGCTACCAAACTCGCCTTATTCTTGAAGTGGTTGATGTCTGACTGATGCTTCTAGTGCTAAACATGATGAGGAATCAGGCTGGCTGAGTTTTTTTTCTCCGGTGAGGGGAAGCGGGAGCTAGCTTTTTTTTTTCTCGTTGATTGAGGCTTGGGACTGGTATATAGCAAATGGAATGAACAAGGGGCTAGAAATAGAACTGAGGATGCAATTCTGGCAAATGTTGGAAAACAAATGATAGAATGGAGTGGTAAATTCTGGCCTTTCTTGTTTAGCCACATGTCCGAATAAGCGGAAGAACTACATTTCCGAAGCCAAACTTGTCATCAAGTGGTCATATATTAAGGAAGATCGTTGTTGTGATTTTTTGCTGTTTGGAATCATTCAATGAGACGCGTACAATTTACCAAATGTTGGGCCAAAGACATAAGGATGACTCAGGTCCATGCCCATGTGCATGTAAACATCGTTTTTAGAGAAGAGAATCAGGATTTCGTTGTTGGCCAACATTTGTGTTACTATGGGGGTCGATGTCGGAGTTTATGTGGCTTAATCTGCACGTGGGCAACTCATGGTCGTGAAATTGCTAATTGCTTGTATTTTGTTGATTTTTTATTTCTTCAGGTGCAAAAGTCTAATTTGGAGGGGTTGTTGAAGAGGCATGTTGAAATGGCAGCAGAGATAAAGAATCTGGATACAGATCTTCAAATGTTAGTTTATGAGAACTATAATAAGTTCATCAGCGCGACTGACACGATCAAGAGGTACCTGTGGTTTCGTGATGTTAGAGTGGATGCTCTGTATTTCAGAAACCATTCGTTTTTTGTACTTTTTTCATCAGCTAAAGGCAGACAGGTCTTATATTTCATTGGAAGCTTGTGAGTATTATGACATATCTGTAATTTTTTTCTCTTTTTAACAGAATGAAGAGTAATATTGTAGGTATGGAATCTAACATGGAACAGCTGCTAGAAAAGGTACATGTTGTATTGACCTCCATTCTCTCTAGATAAGTGCCACGTAACTTATCCGTCTAAGCCTGTCTGTCTGAGCAAATTCTGTGTAGAAGGGGTCAATGCAATGCTAAGCTTACCCGCTTTAGTTATCTCTGAACTGGCAAGTTGTTTTGTCGTTTTCACTAACCGTGAGTTTGCTGAAGATAATGTCTGTCCAATCCAAAAGTGATGGTGTCAATACCTCTCTTTTCGAAAAGAGAGAACACATTGAGAAGCTGCATCGGACTCGAAATCTTCTACGGAAAGTGCAGGTAGGTATTTGGTTAAAAATATTCTGCCCATTTTTTCTTTTGACTTCCCCTGTCTTGTACATTTAATGTGTGCAATAAGAAACTATTGTTGTGCATTCTCTGTGGATACTAACATGACTATTCTTTTAGGTTACCCTTTCTGAAAAAAAAACAGTTCCATGTATTAATTATTTATTTCCATTTCTTTTCTTTTTTTTTTTTTGGGAAATGGCAGTTCATATATGATTTACCTGCCAGACTTGCAAAGTGCATCAAGTCTGAAGCCTATGGCGATGCCGTCAAATTCTACATTGGAGCAACACCGATTTTTAAGGTAACTTCTCGGACATCATTTGGTTTTTATCTCTCCAAATTATTGCTAACAATCTCTTTATTTTGTATTAAGAGTAATTTCTTTTCCAATTCATAAATCCATTGGAAACTATTGCAACATCTGTTTCTGGTCTTGATAGATTTATGGGGACTCTTCCTTCCAAGATTGTAGGAAAGCATCCGAAGAAGCAATTGCCCTAATTACAAAAAAATTGCAGGTAGATTTTTACATTACATAATGTTGATGTGCTTTGGATTATGTTAGTCCAGGCTACTGTGGGGGAAGATTGTTTTCGATACTTTTAATAACTAATATGTGGCTCCAATATATTGTAAATTATTCCTACAAAAGTAGCACCCGTGTCATCGAGATTTTTTATATGATATAGTAGTGAAACTTGTTTCTTTTCAGAAACTTTAGTGCTGAGCTAGAGACAATAAATAGAAAGGCACAGAATTGTAGCTTTAAGGAGCGTTGGTGCTCAGTTTTGACTTGTTTCGTTAAAACTTATATGTAGTCTTTTGAGACTACATGAATTCAGATAGAAATTCAAAAAAAATTGCATGCAATGTTGGTATTGTCTCTGCTTTTCCTCTCTATTTAGGTGATGTGTTTGTAGTATATTTGTGGTTGAATTTATACAAATTATCTTTTAGTGCAATATTGTTTACCGACATTGTTCATGAACTAACTTGGCTATTTGATATATGTAACATTACCTGATAAAATGAAGTAAATTTCCACAGCAAATAATTACCTGCAGCCTTTACTGCCCCAACTCCCCACTCCCTCCCAAGAAAAAGAGAAAAAGGAAGAAGTATCTCCTGCCTTTTTCTAAATCTTGATTTTATTGCAAATTTGCAGGGGAAACTCTTCTCTGACTCAGAATCCATACAAGCAAGAGCAGAGGCTGCAATGCTTCTCAAACAATTGGATTTTCCGGTCTGTGTTGCTTGCATTCTACTTGATTTTGTAGATATATCTGTTTGGACTACCAGTCAATTATTAAGCAAGTAAGCTAAGTGGCTCGCAAGAAACTGAGGATTTTAATTGTCAAATTCTTTAATGAGAATTATAGTTAAATTGGGATTTCATCTCTTGCCATTTCATTTGGGTCTGTCAGAAGACTGGTAGTTTGCGTTATCAGAACGATTTCATTATATAGCATAGTTACCAACAAGCTGAGCGGATTTATTATCTGTTGAGTGCTAGTAGGTGGACAATCTAAAAGTAAAGCTTCTGGAAAAGTTGGAGCAATCTCTTGGCGATTTCAGTCTTCAGATTATTGGAGCAGATGTGTCGGTAAATTCAGGTTCTCCATCGCCTGAAAGCAACAAAACTGAAGTTTCTCCTAATTCTGCTCATGAGGTAGAATGCCAACCCAGTCGAGAAATTCCTGAGATTGATTGTTGCTCTGGTTATATTTGGGAAAATTCTTTGTTGATTTGCCCTTGAAAAGAAAATATAGTGCACTTTGACATTGACTATTATACTTGAGGTGTCCTTTTGATGAAATTTTACTGCAACTGCAAAATAACAGTGACTGCCACTTTAACCCCATCTAGAGAGTGGTCATAATTTACTGACAATCTTCAGAACATGATTTGAGGTAAAAAACAGTAACAGCGATTACAGTACCCTCACTTATCACATGCTTCAATTTTTCCTTTCGTTATATGGGTGATTTCACTGCCTCTGATGACCCCAGACATCTTCTGTATGTCTATATATTATCGCCCACTTACAATCAGCCTCTTCATGCAGGTGCTGGTTCGAGAGTTTGCAGAGGTAATACGTGCGTATCGAGTTATATTTCCTGATTCAGAAAATCGGTTGATTTCTCTGTCAATAGATCTAATTACCAGGTAATTGAGTACATGATATGACACCGGTATAACTATTCTTCTGAAATTTTATGGTTTTAAGCTTGCATGACAATGTATTTATTTGCTTACAGGAACTTTGAGACAGCAGAGCTGTATGTCAAGGAAAGGATTCCATGTTGTGATGTATTACATGTCATTAGTGAGTTGGATATTTTA